>JAJMKE010000024.1:137093-151331 GCA_030569195.1 Hyphopichia khmerensis | reverse complement strand
TTTTGCAGAAAAAAAAAAAAGTTGGGTAGTATCTAAATTGACTTTACAACTAGTGGGAATTGAATTGAGTTGAAAGAGTCATCATGCCATTTGATTTAAATTTTAATAACATATTTGACTCAAATAATAACACTAATGCAAGTAATCTAAGTTCTCATACTGAGTCCAACTCAATTGAAGATTCAAAGAAAACTCTGGATATTAGTACTAATAACAATGAATCTAATACAACAAATGCAGTTAATGATTTAAAGAATTCAATTATCAATTCAAATGTAAAAATAAATGAAACAAATGAAACATCACAAACTCCTCCACTAATCCCCAAACCAAATGCTGCAGCAAGTACGAGCCGCATTTTAAATGTCAATCAGCAGTCTCAATTTTCGCCTAAACTTTCACCCTTTACTGAAGCTGGTACTTCAGCAAATTATGATGATTATTATGTTGATTCTACTAATTTTGTACTACCGGTTGGTACTACCAATACAAATGATACTGTAAATGCTGCTGTAAATGCTGCTGCAAATGCTGCTGGAACAAATGCCGGAACAACTACTGGAACTGCTGAAGCTGCCGAAACAAATGCTGAAACAAATGTTGATAGCTCTGGTGTAAGTACTGGGGTAAGTACTGGTGCTAGTACTGGTGCTAGTACTGGTGCTAGTACCGGTGCAAGTACTGGTGCAAGTACTGGTGCAAGTACTGGTGCAAGTACCGGTGCTAGCACTGGTGCCAATGTAAGTTTGAATACTAATACAAATGCAAAACCAAGTAAAAGAACATTTCCTCAATGGACTTATGATACTGATAATTTACTACTTAATTTGGTTTTTAAATATAAAGATACTATATTCACTAGAGGGTATGCCAATAAAACCTGGTTATTAATTTTAGAAGAGTTTAATAATCGATGTAATTCGAATATTATACAAACCAGAACTATAAGTAATCGATTTAAATTATTAATTAAACATTTTAGAAATCGATTCCCCGGTTTAAATCCAGTCAATCAAGAATTGATGTTTAATGATAATGAAAGATTATTAAATGAACTTAATCAAATCATCATTTTAAAAGATCATGAAAATTCAAGGAAAAGAAATAAAATTCATGATGATGATTCTAATTTTCAAAATTATTTATCTAAACTGGATGATTTAATAATTCCTCATTTATCAGAAGTTGGTGATAATATTCAAATTTCATCTTCATCTCAATTGAATTCTTCGGATAATCAAATTCCTTTGACTAACATACAAAATAATAGTCAAGTTTCCTTAACCAATATACATCCTTCTAATCAGGTCTCTAATATAACTTTACCCACCCAAAGCAATTCGACATCTCAAATGAGTTCAGCTTCTCAAATCAATTCACCATCTCAAATCAATTCAACACCCCGAATCAATTCTGCATCCCAAATTAATTCTGCACCCCAAATCAGTTCAACATCCCAAATCAACTCTGCATCTCAATTCAATTCTGCATCCCAACTTAGTTCAACATCAAATCAAATTCCTCAAATTCAGTCGGCTCCCTCATTAAATGACTCTTCAGACTTACTAAAACAACTCTTACTTACTCAAGAACAAACTAATAAACAAGGTGAACAGCTTATAAATCTAAAAAAAGAATTTGAAATCTTGAAATATGAGCTGGAAATAAAATTAGATCAGATTTTAAAAATTTTAAAACACTCTAATTTAAATACTACCGTTGATCAAGACAATCTTAACTCACCTCATACACTTCCTCCATCAAAATAATCTCATAATATAATATATTTATTCTTCATTTTACTTAGTTGCAAAAAAGCATCCCTTTTGTAGTCCTGCCCTCGGTTTTACTTTCCCCGTGACTTTTTTAGTTCCGGTCACAAAACAAAGCAAAACAAAAACAAAAAAAAGAAAGAACCAAAAAAAGAAAAAGGAAAAAGTGACATAAAATCGTCTTGACAAGCTTCATCATTCATCATTGAATAGGTTATCATATTAATGAATTTATCGTCGAATAACACCTTCCATCTCCTCAATTGCTCAACATGACATTCCTATTATACTTAGCTGGTAGCATTCTACTACCTATAGTCAATGCTATAGAAGACGAAGAATTAATTCATGATTCTACATCGAGTAATCCGGTCGGACTTCCCCATAGAATACCATATAGAAGTTCTTCAAGAGTGGCAAGAGTTCAAATATTGGTGGCTCTTGTGCTTGGACTCTCGGCGTTTTTAGCTTTTTCAATCTTAAGAATTAGATATCCAAAAATTTATGTTGCTAATTTCAATAATTTAAATCATAATTATCTTCATAGTTTATCTCGTAAAGATTTACCTCGTTTACCTCGTACCTTATTAGGTTGGATCCCAGTGGTGTTCAAAATCAATGAACAGCAGGTATTGGATCATGCCGGTTTGGATGCAGTCGTTTTTTTGGGGTTTTTCAAAATGGTTATTAATGTTTTAGCAATTTGTGTGCTATTCGCCGTTTTTGTTATTTCTCCCATTCGTTATAAATATACTGGCCGGTTGGATCTACCCGATGATAGTGACGGCGATGATGATGATGACGGTGATGGTGGGCATAATGCAACCTCTATCTTAATAAAATCTTCCTTGTTATTTGGTAAGAAATTAGTTGATAAAGATAAACATGAAAATTATGAATATTTCCTTTGGATGTATACCATATTTACCTATGTTTTCACTTTTATAATGGCATACTTCTTATTCCGTCAAACAATTAAAATTATTGAAATGAGACAAAATTACCTCGGTAAACAAAGTTCAATCACTGATCGTACAATTAAACTACTGGGAATTCCCCCGATGCTTAGAAACGAAGAAGACTTGAAAAGACATATCAATAGTTTGGGAATCGGTGAAGTGGATTCGGTTTTGGTTGTTAAAGAATGGAATAGTTTAAATGATTTATTTAAATTACGTAAGAGAATTTTAAGAAGTGCTGAAGTGTATTGGGTTGAATATTTCGAAGCTCGTGGAATTAGAAATAAAAATGACATGATGACTTCGTCAATTCATCCCAATGTGGGAGCCCCGATTAATATTAATAGAAATTCCGGGTTTTTCACCGATAACGATGATGATGATGATGATGATGATGGTTTGGAGAATGCTTCTGGAAATGACTCTTCAAATGATGAACATCATACCGTGATCTCTTCTCGCTCAATGAGATCAACGTATCTTGATCAGATATCAGATTATGTTGAATCTCAAGCTGATATCCCCGATGTTTCTTCTGGTCATTTACCCCTACTTAATGATGAATTATTCAAAAGACCCAAAAAACGGAAAGGTTTATTTGGTCTATTTGGACCTAAAATTGATGCTATAAACCATTGTACTGAGCAGTTAGAAATTATTGATAATGAAATCAAAAGAGCAAGACAGCGTGTTTATCCTCCCAGCTCAACAGCCTTTATTACTATGAAATCAGTTGCCCAAGCTCAAATGATTGCTCAAGCAGTTTTAGATCCGAAAATCAATCACTTGATTACGAACTTAGCTCCTGCTCCTCATGATATCATTTGGGAAAATCTTTGTCTAACCAGAAAAGAGCGTAACTTGAGAATATTTTTCGTGACTTTATTTATTGGATTACTAAGTATCCTTTTGATTTATCCAGTTAGATATCTTTCCAATTTCTTAAATATCAAATCAATCTCAAGGGTATGGCCAAAATTAGGTGATTTTTTGAAATCTAATAGAACCGCAGAAAACTTTGTTACTGGATTTTTACCTCCATATATTTTCACCCTTTTCAATATAATTATGCCGTATTTTTATATTTGGATCTCCAAAAAGCAAGGCTTTACATCGCATAGTGATGAAGAATTATCGTCAGTCTCAAAAAATTTCTTCTACATTTTTGTTAATTTATTTTTGGTCTTTACTTTATTCGGTACCGCTTCACTAAGCGATACAACCAAAATCCCAAATCAATTGGCAGAATCTTTGAAGGGATTGAGTTTGTTTTACGTTGATTTAATTATTTTACAAGGTTTAGGTATATTTCCTTATAAACTAATACTCCTCGGAAATTTACTAAAATTTTCATTTGGTAATCTCTTTTGGTGTAAGACCCCTAGAGACTATTTAAAGTTATATAAACCTCCAGTTTTCAATTTTGGTTTACAATTACCCCAACCAATTTTAGTTCTTGTTATTACAATCACTTACTCAGTTATGTCTACTAAAATATTAACTGCAGGCTTGATTTATTTTATTGTTGGATATTTTGTTTCAAAATATCAATTATTATATGCATGCGTTCATCCCCCACATTCGACTGGTAAAGTTTGGCCATTAGTTTTCAGAAGAGTCATCCTTGGTCTATTAATTTTTCAATTAACTATGGTTGGGGTTTTGGCTCTAGAACAAGCATTTATTTGTGCATCGTTTTTGGCACCTCTACCAGTTTTAACCTTGGGATTTTTATGGAATTTTCAACAAAACTATATTCCATTATCTATTTTCATAGCTCTTAGATCTATTGAAAATAATGAATTACCTTATCATGACGATGAAGAATTCATTGAGTCAGCCCAAAGTATATCAACTTCGAACACGAATAGAATGAGAACACTTGATGAAAGGCGTGAATTCAATCAAAGTTATCAGTATCCTCATCTTGTTGATGATTTAGATGGTCCTATGATTGCAATTGATGAAAATGAAATTCTATTCGTCAACAATGATGGTATGACTATACGTAAGGATACCCCATTTTTCGATGAAAGGTACGAATTATGATATATATAAAGTCTTTTAATTCAATTCTTTGAATTCTTCTTCAGATAAACTTTTTCTTGTTCATTTATACATTTTTTTTTTCAATTCTTTAATACTCATTTAATATTCTTAATACTTAGCTTTGAATATATTCCAAAATTCTATCATGGAAATTTTGAAGATCACTGAATTTCCAAAATTCATCTACTAAAATGTCCTTGAAACGTAGAGACTCGGATATATAAGCTATTCCCAAACCAAGAACGAGTCGAGAAACAACGAACTGCAACAAAGTAGATATTATTACTATGGATAATGTGAGGGGGTAAGATGACGATGTGTTTATTCTTAGTGCTTCTGTAGTGTTCAAAAGACCGACTACTTTTATCAAGGTTGCGGAGATGGAAGTTTTATCGTAGGGCCAAATTAACATAATGATGGGGAATGTTTTGATTGAACTAGAGATAAATACCGTCAGTAATAAAACGAGTAGGTAATAACTCAGTTGAAAGCTAGAATTGATATTTTTGTTCACTTGTTTACCCCAATTGAACCACTTTTTATAAAGTAAATACACAGATGCACAGAACGAAAATTGTTCCACCAATTGCTTGCAAATGAAAAAGCAATATTGTTGATGTACTTTCATTCCGAGAACATAGGTTAATGCTAGTGAATGGGCATTATTCTTTTCTTCGTAGGCCCATATTAAGTATACTTCAAATAAAACGGTCATAGTCATAAATCTAATGAGATTCTTGTATCTATAAAAGGACTTGATTAGTTCTGATACTCCACTGGAACTTTCGATTGAAATTGGTTTACTATGGGAAGCTGAAGTAACAGGATCTTTCAATAGTTCTGATTCGGAAACATTATAAGCCAAGTGTCTATATGCTTGAGGCTTCAATAAAAGTATATCAATGAATAGAAGCACATTGTCGTATTCAATATATTTATCAACCACGCTTCCACACTTGGGACATAGCGTTAATTTTATGTAATTGCTCTTGAACTTAGAGTATACGTTCTTTAAATCGGGATAAGTACATTCAATGCAGATCATACTTTATGAACATTAACCACTTCGTTGTTCACTATTAAGAGTTTTCCAAACATCAAATGTAGTAGGTTTTTTTTGTTCTACGCAATAACAATTTTTTTTTCAGTTTTTCGTTAAATTTGAGACATAATCACGTAAAATTAAATAAACTATTATACAAATACATATATATATATACAGAATTGATGAATCAGCAAAAGACTGCCGGAGGAATAACTTCAGGTATTTTACCTAATTCAAAGTTTGGAGCGTTAAAGGCTTTAGAGACTTCAGGATCGTATCCATCAAGAGAGGAATCAGAAACTTGGCCATTTGAAGTACTATTTGCACCAAAGGAAGATGAGTTGCTTGGTTGATTCATAGCATTGGAATTTTGACCAAACGAGCCAGAGCTTGACGGATTACCAGCGCCAGGTGCAGAGCCGAAGGCAGAACCAAAAGCAGGTGAATTGTTGGTTTGACCCAGTGTAGTTGCCCCAAAAGGAGACGGATTGGATTGATTACTTTGACCGAATGGTGAATTACCTGATGTTTGGCCAAATGGAGAAGCCGTACTTGCTTGACCAAAGGGAGAAGGATTTGAAGTTTGAGATTGACCAAACGCAGATGTAGAGTTATTTTGGGGCTGAGAGCCAAATGCAGAGGTAGTATTATTTTGAGGTTGAGATCCAAATACAGAGGATGTATTATTTTGAGGTTGAGATCCAAAGGCAGAGGTAGTATTATTTTGGATCAGTGAACCAAATGTAGAAGAAGTGTTTTGGCTATTAGTTTGAGTTGAACTTGTTGCAAAAGGATTAGGGGTTGAATTGTTATTAGTAGAAAATGGGTTAACCTGAGCATTACCACCAAAAGGCAGACCAGTATTGTTATTTGAACTCGAGCCAAATACAGAGCCCAGTGGTTTAGAAGACCCAAAAGCAGATTGAGTTCCTGAATTCCCAAAAGCAGATTGAGTTCCTGAATTCCCAAAAGCAGATTGAGCACCTGAATTCCCAAAAGCAGATTGAGTACCCGAATTCCCAAAAGCAGATTGAGCACCTCCACCTCCAAACGCCGATGGAGTAGTATTTGAGGATCCGAATATGCCGTTGTTTTGAGGAGCAGCAGCACCGAACGGTGATGACTGAGTATTAGAGACTGAACCAAATGGTGATGACCCACTAGAAGCATTAGCAGCATTGGAGAAAGCCCCAAACCCGGATCCACCACCCGAATTGGTGGAATTATTATTATTATTATTCAACCCAGAACCACCAAACCCCCCAAATGAAGCATTACCAAAAGCACCAGCCCCACCAGCACTACCACTAGAGGAACCAAACCCAGAACTTCCAAAAGCAGACCCCGAATTCATCGACGAATTGCCAAAACCCGATTTTCCAAACCCAGTAGAATTGAAGCTATTCTTATTGGATCCAAACCCGGTATTTCCAAAACTATTTTCGTTCTTTTCATGTCTAAATCGACAATTTCGACCATGTTTACAATATCCTTTATTGAAATACACGCAAACGGGAACCATTTCCAATATCTAATTAAAAAGTCAAAAACAAAAAAAAAGAAAAAGAAAAAACAACACACGCCCGAAACTTACTGCTTATCTTGATATGACTATCTAGTTAGTCGTTTAGATGTTATGACTGGCTCTGATATTATTGTTTTCTTACTTCGTTTTTCAAATTATCTCTCTTTCTCTGTTTTTTTTTTTCTTTTTTTCTTTTTTCTTTTGTCAATTTTTCATATTTTGATTTTATTGCTTGAAATACACGACAGTCTTTAAATTGCATAACGGTTAAATGATAATTAGCTACAAGCATTGCATGAATTGTCGAAAATAAGATTAGACGTAAGTACTTTTGAGCTTTACAAGTAAACTGCGAGTAGTTGAAAGTAGGTTAAACCTTCTTTGTAGAGGGGATGAGAGTGAAAAAAAGTGAGATGGAACCAAAAGAATTAACGAACTCGAAGCAACATTTGCCAAAAGAAGTAGCACACAGCTTTGAGAAGGCATTAGAAAGTCTACATTGATTAGGTGAAGGTGCTTTATAATCAGTTTAGAGGAGAACATGAAGTAAGACTATTCAAGTATGTATGTACTGTACGAAAAATACAATACACAAATAGTTTTTAAAAAAAAGATTAAAATTGTACAAATACATAAGTACCTCGACACCAAGAAGTACTTCGACACCAACGTTTTAAGTGAGATAATTTCAATGATAATTTCAAACTTTAGAATTCTATTGCATTGCATTCAGCCGAAGTTGTGTCCTATGCTGGATCAATTTTCTTGAAACAAAGGCAACATTCTTGATTACCTGGAAGGCTACGTAACCCAACAAGAAATTTAAGTGAATGAAATTTATTTATGGTTGATGCATTATTGTAGTAACATATTACTAACAGTGACTACATGATTCGATTGATATTTCTATGGACGAGATATAAAGTCACACAAGCAGAAGCAGAGGCAGAAATAGAAACAGAAACAGAAACAGAAATAGAAATAGAAACAGAAGTAGAAGCACAAGCAGAAACAGAAGCAGAAGCAGAAGTAGAAGCAGAAGCAGAAACGCAAAACGCAAAAATGCAAAATGCAAAAGGTCTAAATCCAAATTCATCTATTTTCTTTGTTTTATTTTCTTTTTATTTAATTTCAAGTTTACGAAGACTAGCATCATGCAAATATTTTTAAAAATAAAACTCGAGAATGGTTTATTATAACAGTACATAGTATACACTAGATTAATTTACAAGTGGAATGCAAGAGGTAAAGGACACTGGTCGACCACTAATCAACTAGAGCCTGCAAAAGTGTCAATGAAAAGGATGAAATGAGTGCAAAAAAGAAAAAAAAATGAGTGCAAAAAAATGAGTGCAAAAAATGAGTGCAAAAAACGAGTGCAAAAAAGGAATATGAACACCACAAGATGTAACTAAGCATAAGTCATTAAGATTGGACCAAAGATGAAAAAGAAATAAGAAAACACACACAAGAGTAACTCCAATAACCAAGAACAATAAGAATTAATAGCAGTAATCAAAATAATAATAATAAAAAAAAAAAGGCAAGAAAAAGAAATGAGAAGAAAAGAAAAGAAAAGAAACTAAACACTAGTAGAAGTAAAGTAGGATTTGGATTTACAAATCCAAGTATAATTCATCATCATCACTTTGATAATCATCGTTTTTCAAGATATCAAAGTAATCTTGATCGTACCAAGAATCTAATTTAGAAGTCATATTAAGATTTTCTGATTGAAATTCTGATTCTTTTATACTTAAGAACATAACATTTTCAATTAAATGTAAATCAATTAAAGGTTTTGCATCAATTTCTTTTTCCTTTTCAGCAGCAGCCAATAAATTTAATTTAATTTTATAACATTCATTTTTTTCAAATTCTAATGAACGACGATTATTTATTGGAATGATTTCATCATTATTATGATCGATTGATTTAATAAATTCACTTATATTTAAAATATTGGTTGTACGATGTAATTTTCGATAATTTTTTTTCAGTTTTTTGGTAGTATTTAAACTTGGTAATTTTAATTCCATTAAATTATCATTTTCATCTTCACTTTGTTCAACTACTGTATCTTCAAAACTCATATCATCACTACTGAAATAATCAAATGCTTGTAAAGAAATAGCAGAATCATCAAATAAATGATCAGGTGAATTAGGGGTTTCAAGATTGGTATTATTATTGTTGGTTGGTGGTGTATAAGGAGAATTTGAATCAGCAATTGTTTCTTCATCACTTAAAATATTAATAATAGAAGGTGATTTAGGAATATTATTAGTTATTGAACTAAGACTTAAAAAAGTTGTATCCTTTTTCAAAAAAGTTTCCTTTTCTGGGGGTGGGGTTATTGAAGCAGTATTTGTTGAAGAAATTGGTGATGAAGAAATTGGTGATGAAGAAATTGGTGATGAAGAAATTGGTGATGAAATATTTGGTGAAGTTGATAATGAAGTACCTGATTTTAAATTTGGAGCACTTGATCTAGTTTTCAATGATTTAAAAGGTGATAAATGTGGTTGAATATCATCATGAAATGAACCAATTGATGAACTTGATTTTTTGGATTTTAAAGTATGATTTGGTGGTAAATAATTTTCTTTATCAAGTTTTCTTGCACCTCGTTCTCTTGCAACAGTTGAACTATAATCATTTTTTGAAGGAGAATGAGAATCTTGAGGATCATGAAGCTTCAGAAGAAGACTTATTGAACTCATACTACTAGTTATTCTATTCTGTTTAGTTTGACTAGTATTATTATTGGTATTAGATTTTTCAGTATTAGCCAAATCATTATTTGAACGAAGGTAAGATTTTAAATCTTTTGAGGAAGATTTTCTTGATTTCAAAGAGTTTATGAATCCCGAAGTTTTTGACTTCCTTTGATCACTTAAATTCGATATACTTTGACTTTTTAGCATTTTAAAAGAAGTATTATTTTTTTTTTGACAAAAAAAAAGTTGCAAATTACACCCCTTTTATTTTTTTTTGCAAAGGGTAAAAACCACTGGAGGTAAGAACAGTTCCAAAAGGGATAAAATAATACTGTAATGGGGCGAGAAAGCACCTAAACAGTCAAGACAGAGTATATCCGAAGCCAATACGAGACTAAGTTGTCAGCTAATGGGGTCGTATTCAATTAGACGGCAGGGGGGCACTTTTAGACTCCAAGGGCGAATACAAAATAAGTTATGGGCAAGACTCGAAAGGAGCAGAAGCAATGGGCAAACAAAACAAAAAAACAACAAAAAAACAAAAATACAACCTTTTGTGGTTCCACAGGAGGGTCTATGTTGCTAGGAGGAATACAAGTTGATTGAAAATAATTCAAAGGAAGGGATATATTGACATTAATATATAATGATTCAAACGAGAAAAAAACAAAAAACAAAAAAAAAAGCCTGATTGAAAACAAGGTTCTTTGTTTTGATAAACACCCCTTTCGAAGTTTAATTTAGATGAAATCGATCAAGGATTATCTTGTATATGGTGTAAGTGTTTTGAACTATATTCAGTTCATCTCTTGTCAGTGTTTATGTTTTTGTTTTTTGCAGTCCTTTGAAACGCTGCAAAAAACTGAAAAGGGAACGAGTTATGCCTGTCGATTACCTAATTGGGCCAACAATTAAACAAAACAACGCGAAAACATTTTTAACTCAAAGACAAAGGGAAGTACAATTATGTCCGAAAAAAGTATTGGACAACCCCTTTATTGACAAGATTGACAAGTCAATCAATAGACGTGATTGTTCTCTTACAGTGGGATAATAGAAGGCTAGGAGGATTTAGCTTCGGTTACAATTGACAATTGGATAAGCCAGCAATAGAAGAAAGGTAATTGAGACGCGAATTAAGTGTAGTTATTTGTAATTTGACATTATATACAAGGTAAAGAGAAATTGACATTATATACAAGGTAAAAAGAGAATTGACATTATATACAAGGTAAAAAGAGAATTGACATTATATACAAGGTAAAAAGAGAACATTATATACAAGGTATAAAGAGATATAGATTAAAGTATGTACAGGGTTAATTGAACCAGTTTTTTAAAGGATCGTCATCTACATGACCTTTTAAGGAAGTAATGTAAGATTTCATATAGTCAAGGTCTGATTGATTTGGAGATTGATTAGTTGTAGGAATTAATTTTGAAGTAAAATTAGAACCAGTAAATCTTTTCAATTCAATAATTGATTTTTTAACCCAATTTTCTTTTCTTAAAGGATTACCATTAACATCTCTACCACTTAAAGATTTCATAATGAAATTAGTAATTGGTTGACGAACAATCATTTCTAAATTAGTAGGTAAATAAATGATTAAAGGATCTAAAGTTTTAGAACCAGTTGCTTTTAAATTGATATGACCTAAATTTTTAATAACCAAATCAATTGAACCATGAAATGGAGGTATAATAAATTTATTATAATTTGGTAAATTATTTGGATTAAATAAAAATTTTGAATGTAATGAAGTATTTGAATTTAAATTTTGTAAAATTTCCCAAGTTTTAGAAATATCTCTAAAAATTGTTGAATTAAAATTAATACAATTTCTAATTTGAATCATTGTATCTTTAGTTGGAGCTTTTAATAAAAATAATCCACCAATTGTAAAGATTTGATCATTTCTAATTGTTTGATAATTTGATTTATAATCCCCCAGTTCATAAACTTTAACTCCTTTATTTAAATTTTTAATTAATTTTGAATCAATTAATTCATAAATTCCATGACCTAATTTTGGATTATTAACAAATCCTGGTACATCATAAATAGTTAAATGATTATTTAATTGATAAGGTATACAACCTCTAGTAAATCCTGGCATATAAGAACTAGCAGGTCCAATTTTTGATTTAATTAATTTAGTTGAATTTTTCATTAATCGATATGATTTATAAGAATTTATTGATATATCTTGTAATTTTTGAAATTTTCTTTCAAGTTTAGAATTTTTTAAATCTTTCTTAATATATTTTTCATTATGGAAAAGTAATGATTGAATAATTGTTGATTTCCCACTATTAACATGACCAACTAAATATGAATCATTTGGTAAAAAATTTATTAATTGTTTAATATTCCAATCATTCGTTCCACTCATAACATGAATATTTTCAGCAGGTATCTTATAAAGTCTATATAAATAATCTCGATAAAATATTAAACCATATCTATCCAATAATTGCTTTGTTGGAAATAATAAATCATTCTTCGTTATTATAAATTTAATATGATTTGAATTTCTATATTTAAAAATTTCTTCGTTAATTGACATTGGGAAATCTTGTGCATTAATAATGAAAATTAAATTCCCATTTGGTGGAATTTGACTTAATATCGAATCTATTGATTCTATTGGATAATCATCTCTATTAATTATTTCAAAATTAGATTGATAATTTGCATTTCTACATCTAATACAAGTTAAATTATTCATCTTCTCTCGATGATTTTGTTGTTTCTCCTTCTTCACTATATCAGAATAATCACTTATATTAGTATCCTCACTATTGCTCAACAATTTCCGATCTTCATTTGATAATTTGGTCATATATTTATTAAATACCAAATCTTCATTCTTAACCCTAGTCTTCAAACTTGGAGGTTGATAATATCCCGGCTTATCTCTAAACTCATGCTGTAACTTGATCCCACATGACTTGCAACTAGGAAAAAGATTATGGAGTAACAGCGAGGATAATATATGGTTATACCGTCTCTGCAAAAATGATTTAATCATGAGTTGTCAGCATAACAATTTGCAATCAAACAGCATCGAAGCTTCTTTCTCATATTTTTTTTTTTTCTTCTCTTCTTCTCTGTTCTGCTGTCGTATCGGTCTCTTATGTACAATTCGGTAGACCCACACCATGCGATTATTTTTTTCTTTTTTTTTTTTTTTTTTTTTTTTTTTTTTTTTTTTTTTTTTTTTTTTTTTTTTTTTTTTTTTTTTTTTTTTTTTTTTCTTTTGTATTTTTTTTTCTTTTTTTGTTATTTCCGCTTATGCCTGATGTACTGGTGTATTGTTCGGTGAGGTAATCCTGTATTAAGCAGGCAATTGATTGTTATAGTTCAAATTTTGTTTTTTTTTGTTTTATAGCTAAAAGTATAATGAACGGTATTAACACACCCTCTCTCATTCTCGTTGAGTTAGATTACCGATGGAATACTACCGATGAATGTAATATTCTATCACATTGTGATGTAGGATGAAATACATTTAAAATATGCTCTTATATATACATCCTGCAATGCTTGTTTCAGGAATGTAGTAAAGTGGTAAAATGAAACTCTGATTAGCAATGATACAATATGTCAGGGGACTAGATATTACCCAATCTAGATAGCAATTTCCTTCCCATAAGAACCACGATTATTTTTACCCTTTAATTGACTTCTCCCTTTTTTATTTTATTTCATGTTTTCATGTTGTTTCGTCTTTCGTCATTTATTTTTAAAATTATCAGTTCATCTGTCTAAATTTATTATCATTTAAGAATGTAACGATTAAGCCTTTCAATATTCTTTTTGCACGTTGGATTGGATTTTCTATTTCTTTTTGTTTAATTCCTATTATTATTTTTTCTTTCTCATATATCCGTTTGGTTTTCGATGCTTCGCACGTCGCACTTTGCACTTTGCTGTGCACATTGCAGTTGTGGATGACTTGTCTTTTGAGTTTATTTTGTTGTTTTGGTTAATTTATTTTTTTGTTTGTCAAAAATATTTTGTTGTTTTATTTCAATTAAGGTTTGTGTTTGTGAATCATGACACAAGCTTGTACTTTTTTCTGCAATAGGTACATAATTATTATTATTATTTTTTTTTTCTTTATATACTTGATTTTTATTGTATACATATTTTTTTTTTTTT
>JAJMKE010000024.1:14228-136993 GCA_030569195.1 Hyphopichia khmerensis | reverse complement strand
CCAGCACCGGGGGAGAGTGATGGGAGGGGGGGCAGGATGGATCACCTACTTGCAAAGTGGGTGCCGCGCCCCTCTCCCCTTGCGGTGCACCCCCCGTTCTGTGGCAGGGCTGAAACAAAGAAGAAGTAGCAGTCGGAGGTGGGAGAATGACAGAGTGAGAGGGGGTGAGTGCGCTGGTGGTCGGTGGTAGTAGTGGTGGGTTGGTCGGCGGCGAGCATAACAGTGCATATGCAATGTATTGTGCGCATTGTCAAGCTATTGTCAAATCCAGGCTGCATAACACACATATTACACGATGCATCATTTCAATACGCACACATTCCTTTTCCATTGTTTATGCATGGGTATTTTTTACAATTGTTATTTTTTTTTTCTGTTAAATTTAAAAATTTAAAAATTTTTTACTGATTGTTTCTTTTTTGCCTTTTCAAAATGTTGGTGAATTTCGTTTTCCTTTGTAGATCTTGCTACTTTTTTTTTTTTTTTTTTCCTTTTAACTAAAAGTCAAAAAGAACTAACACAGGAAAGGGCAAAAAAAAAAAAAGGAAAAATTTTCTACTTCTTCTTCTTCTTCTTACTCCTTCTTTCTGCTTGTTTTTACTTTCTCGTTGTCTCTTACTACTTTCCATCTAAGTTATAAAGTAATCATGCCAAAGAGACTTTCAGCATCTAATTCATCTTCTCCTATACCAAAGAAAAGACATTTTGAATCAGATTATGAATCAACCGTTACTGAAACATGGATTACTTTAGGTAATTGTGCTACTAGTCTTGGTTTAGTAGTTCATGCCATTAAATCTTTTGAAAATGCTTTTAATCATGATTCTTCAAATATTGATGCATTATGTGGATTAAGTAGTTCTTTAAGATTAAATGATATTAATATGAATGAAACAATTGGATCTCAAAATTCAATTGATCGTTTAAATAAATCTTTAGATATTCATCCAAATTTATCAAAATCTTTTAAAATTTTTAAAGAATTAGCAGAATGTTACTTGTTAATTGGTTTAAATGATCAAGCTCATCAATCTATTCAAACTGCTATTCAATTATGTCCTTCAGATCTGTCTCTTTGGTTATTAAGTGCTCAAACTTTAATTAGAGCTGGTGCTAGATCTCATGCTGCTGGTGCTTTAACTCGTTGTTTATCAATTTTACCAGATTCTTTATCAGTTTTCACTAAAGATGATATTGAAACCGCTAGAGCTGCTCATGCTGAATTAGCTGCTATTGCTGCCGCTGATGGTAATATTGAATTATCAATTGCTGAATTAACCGCTACTTTATCTTTACCTCCTCCTCCTTTATCAAGAATTGATGAACATATTGCATTATGGTGTGCTTTGGCTACCGCTAAAGAAAGAGCAAATGATATTCCAGGTGCTTTACAAGCCTGTGAAGGCGCTGAAAAAGCTATTGGATCATCTCCAAGAATTTTATTAACTCATGCTTATCTTTTGTTAATTGATAATGATGTTAAAAATGCAGAATTTGCAATTAATGTTTTAAATAAAATTATTGAATTGGAACAAACTCAAAAAAATGGTGAACCTCTTAATGATGGTGATTTTTTACCTTGGTATTTATTAGGTAAGGCTTATGCTTTATTAAGTAGCCCAAGAGCTGCTTATGAATCTTATCAAGTTGCTTTAAGAAGAGCTTCAAATTCCCCAATTACTTGGTTAGCAGTTGGAAAATTATATCTCGAATTAAAACAATTGCCAGATGCTTTGGCCGCTTATTCTCAAGCCTTAAGATTACAAATTGATGAAAATTCTCCTGGTACCGCTACTGCTTGGGATGGTTTAAGTTGTGTTTATGAACGTTGTGATGATCAATTAATGGATGCTTCAGATGCTTGTGAAAGATCTGCTGCATGCTTTAGGGCTATTGGTGATATTAAAAATGCTACTTTTTTCGAAGAAAGAGCCAAACAATTATCCCTCAGTTCTAAAAAGGAAGCTCCAGTTCCAAGTTTAAGAGATCCACCAGATGTCCCAAGTTTCCTTTTAAGAGACTTGGTTGCAGTATTACCATCAGAAAGAATATCATTTGTTCAAGGACCTCAAGATCATCAACCTCAACCTCAACCTCAACAACAAGCACAACCACAATCTCAACCTCAACCCCAACCACAGCCTCAACCAGCACAACAACCAGCACAACAACCACAACCACAACCACACCAACCACAACCAATTCCACCTCAATATTCTCAACAAGCAACACCTCTAGCTCAACATCAAAGTCCAAATCCACAACATCAATTAAATACTCCTCAACCAACCAGTCAAACACCTCATCAAAGAACACCACAACAACTTTATCCATTACCGCAACCATATAAGGACAGTAAATCACCAAGACAATTGACCCATTTACCCCCACCAAATCAAGCATGGTCACCTCCAACTCAACAACCACCATATCAACAACCACAATATTTATACCAACAAGGTCATCATCCAAGTGCAGGCCCACCACCACCACCTCAACAACCATATCCACATTTACCAAATGGTATGCTTCCACCACCTCCAGGCCATCAACAAGTGCAAGTCCCACCCCAAAGATCTCCTTTAAATCATCCACAAATGATGGGTGCCAATCAGTATCCTTTAGGACCCCCAGGACCTCCTCCACCAGGTTATGCTTATGGTCAATATCTTCCAATACAAGGTGGGGTTGTCACACATTTACCTTATGCAACACCTCCAGTAAATAATTGGAGACGTTAGAAATTGTATTCTATAATCACCAGCATTTGGCAAAAGATCTATTTTTGCAAATTAAAAAGGATGTAAAAAAAAAAAAGAATCGAACGAAAATCATTTATTCATTATTTATTTTAATTCATTGAATGAATTAGCTATCTATAAACTCTACTACTATCTCTACTCTTTTTTTTAACTACCCCCCCAGGCTTCATTGAATGAAGTGATGTTTGTTTTATTAACGAAATTTGTTTATACCAATACACGAATCAAAGGTTTTCAATTAGATCATTCCAAGTAGCGATATGTAAATTTTCATTTTGAATATTTAATTTTTGAATTAATTTCAAAACCGAACCACCTGCAATAACAATTCCATGTTTAACATTGAGTAATGCTAATAAATCAGTTGAACTATCTCCAATATACATAACTTGATCATCATAAATATGATTCAACTTTTTTATTTGTTCTAATTTATCCAAACCAGTTCTAATATCTATCTTAGGATCGAAATCACCAGTAGTTATACCATTAGAACTTTGTAAATCATTAACCAAAATTTCAATATTATAAATAGAAGGATCTAATCCATTTAAAGCAAGAACCGATTCAATGAATACTTTCAGCCAATTTACACTTAAAATCTTTACTGTAAGTTTATAATCAATTGCTAATTTAATGAATTCTATAAATCCAGGCTTTAAATTTACTTTTGTAGCTTGTTTTTGCAAAAATTCAATTGGAATATCTTTAAAGAGTTTCCTTGAAGTTATTTCGTTAATCGATACCATTTCAACTTTCTTCAAATCTTTTTGAAATTCAATTTCTTTTGCTAAGCTATCTCTTTCACCAAACTTTTCACTATACTCAGTATACGCTTTCATATAAATTTGAGTAAAATGATCAAAACTTGGTTTATAATCGGGTTTAGCCAAGTAAGCCGCTTCAGCTACATATTTAATGGTATCACCAATAGTGATGGTTTCGTCAAAGTCTGCCACTATCAATTTTAAATCTCTTATAAACCTTGTTCTCGCAATTGATTTAAACATGTTTTGACGGTGTTGATGCAATATTTGACGTTTATTTTGACGTTTTTGGCAGTATTTTGATGTAGTTCTTTCTTTTTCTTCTTTGGTTCTTTTGCTCCTCACTTTTTTCCTTTTTTTTTTTTTTTTTTTTCCTTTGGCTTTGTATGGTTCTGTTCCTTATATTGTTCTATTATGGAAAAAGGAGGGTAACGCTAGCAACCAAAGAAATTGACTATAAAAAGACTACAATTTCCTTTGCAAAACGAATAGTAACCAAACAATAAAACCATTTAAGAAACAGTACAAGAAACAGTACAAGAAACAGTACAAGAAACATTACAAGAAACATTACAAGAAACAGAAATAAAAGTACAAAAATGTCAGATCAATCATTAGGAGAATTAGGTAAAATTGCTCAAGATAAATTGAAAAATCTTGATTCTAAAGGAATTTCAGAAGACGATAAAAAGATTGCCAAAGATGCATTAGGAAAATTAGAGAATTCCGATGATAAGAATTCTTCAAATATCGCAAAGAATGTGTTGGGTAAGTTTGAAGGATCAACTGAAGATGTTAAAAAGAATTAAGAAATAAGAAATAAGAAATAAGCAACAGGAATTAAGTAGAGAGATTATTTGTTTTTTTCCTTTTTCTTTCTTTTTGTATTGTATGTATATTTGATAATTATTATATGTATTTTGTTTTAACATTGTGTATGGTTGTTTGTTTCTGAAACAATGTAAATCGATCAGCTAATTTAGTTTACTATTACATATAAAATTTCACATTTGGACTGTAAAAATAAAGCTTAATAACACTGGAACAATTTAGAATTTAAAAATAAGCTTATATATAATTCCGTGATGAAAAATTAAGCTTAATTAGTTAAAATACAAGTAGGTTTTAGAAGGGTTTTTAATATTTGCATAAAAAATGGTGTAATACCTAATTAGGGAAATGACTAACAAGAAATCCAATCACCAATTGGAATTGGAAATGTAAAGCAAATTATAAATAAGGGTAAGAAATGAATAACATGTACCTTTCTAATCTTTTCTTTTTAAATGTGGAAAGGTTAAAACAATGTCAGATAATAATCAGGAGCCCAAATTGCAAGAATTAGAAGATAATAAAGAACTTCCAACGTTGGAGGAACAACAAAAATTGATTACATTAGTGAAAAATATCTTAAATCCAAATGGTGAAGATTCAAGAATAGACGAATATATTACTAGTACTTTTAGTTATATACTGGGTGTTTTGTATAAAATGGCAACTACTGATGATAAAGATGCAACTGCAAAAGAAATTGCCCAAGATTTAAATGATAGATACGAAAAATGGGCTCAACTGAAAAAACAAGAACAATCTGAACAAACTGAACAAAGTAATCTGAGTGATGCAATTGATCAAAATCAAATTAACAATGTTGATCAGACAAATTAACAGTTGTTCAGACAAAATCACAAAATTATGCCTCTAATAATGTATACAATCTCTATATCTATTATAAGTAGGTTATTTATAACAGACTCAAACCATGTATTTATCAATATAGCTAGATGTATTTTTGTCAATTAATCATTGAATGATTGAATTAATTGATTCAAAAGAACTACGCAGTAGTTCTCGACACCCGCATTTTTCTACACTTATCTTCAGTTAGTCACCGTGTATTCACTATACAACTAGTTTTAATCTTATCAACTAATCTTAAAACTAATCCTAATTAAAAAGTAAGAAGAAGATAAAAGGATAAATGTGAAAAGTGAAAAATTTATACTAAAAAACTGAGACGTAAAGAAGAGCAAAAAAAAAAAAAACGATTTGTGCACACCTCTTCTTATAATTTTTCAAAAAAACGTAATACGGTACTACTAGTTTATTGAAAGAGGGCCAATAAATAACAACATAACCATGTCACACGTACCAGCTTGGAAGAGAATTGGATTAAAAGTCAAGGAGGAGTTAGAAGAAGATCCATTAGCAATAACAACACATTTAGAGGATGCAAATATAACCAATAAACAAGCCAAAAAACTTAATAAACAAAAAAGAAAATTAGAAACTTCCAATAACGAATCAAAGAAAGCACCAAAGAGGCAAAAAGTACCAAAGACTGAAAGGGGACCACCACCGGAAAAGGATCAATTAGTATACTTACGTCAATATCATCAGGATAAAGATAATTGGAAATTCAGTAAGCAAAAACAGAATTGGATTTTGAAGAATATAAGGCATATACCTAAGGAATATGAAGAATATTTAATTTTTTATATCGAAGGATTACAAGGGAACTCAAGGTTGAGGTTATTAGAAGAGTTGAGGGGGATTATAAGTAAGTGGAATCAAATTGCTAAAGAAATAGAGGAAAAAGTTGATGCTGAATTACGTGGAGAAAAGAAGCAAGAAGGCGACAATAAAGAAGAAAAGGAAGAATCTAATGGAAAGGAAGATAAAGATCATAAAGAGAAACCTAAGAAGAAATCAGAAATTGAAAAGGAAAAAGAGCAAGTTCCTGATTATGATTATGCCGTTAGATGTAAAAAATTAATTAATGCATTAAGTGATGAAGAAGTTGTTTTGATTGGTATTGACCAGCAACAAGAGAAAGTTGATAAAGTTGACAAAGTTGATAAAGTTGACAAAGTTGAAAAAGTTGAAAAAGTTGACAGTATCAACGAAAAGCCACAAGAGGAGGAAACAAAACCACCGGTATCAACTGATAGCTTAAGGGTCGATGAAGTTGAAGTAGGAGACTTAGCAGATGATGCCACAATAATAGAAAAGTTTGAAACTCTGGAACAAGAACAAGAACAAGAAAAGTCAGAGAAACTGGACAAATCAAAGAAGTCAAAAAAGTCAAAGAAGTCAAAGAAATCAAAGAAGTCAAAGGAGTAATCATACCCTTTAAACCCTTTATAGAGTTATAGATTTAATAGGATAATTTTTTTTTTGCAGTTCAAATATTTTCACGTGACGCGTTCACGTGACCCGCATACAATTTTTTAATTCATTTGTTACGCCAAACCCAAAAAGAGAGAAAAATGTAGAAAGTATAAGTATAGAAGCTACTGACTAATAGATCATTTAAATAATTGACATTGAGTAGATTAAGAATGAATATCAACTTGACGGTATTAAAGGATAAAGCTTATGATGTTGATCCAGATTTAAGGTTTATGGCATTGGATGATTTCCAAAAGTATTTAAATGATGATAGAATTACTAAAAATTTAAGGCATATTGAAGGTTTTATACCAATATTGTTTAAGTTATTGGCAGATGAAGCCAGTGAAGTTCAAAATCAAGCCATCAAATCGTTTGTTCCAATTATGCAATATATTAATGATGATGAATTGTTAAACATTATTGAAAAATTATATGAAGAGGTTTATAAAATCAATTTAAAAGAAAATGATAAAAACGATAAGAAATTTACAACTTCTATACCAAACATGGTATTAAGGTTAATATTCAATAACTCCAATTATAAATTTAATGGTAAACTTTCAAGAAAAGTGATTGACTTATTAATACCAAAGATTTTTAGTAATTCAATCAATATTGATTCAATTGAAATTCTTATTGATTTATTTAAGAATTTGGGGAAATATTTAACTAGTGAAGAAATTTTAGATTTGTCAGTGAATTTGATTAATTTAACTTTTAATACTAGTGGAATAAGTAGTAAAAGATCTATTATTGCATTTGATTACTTATTGAATCAATTGAATCGAATTAAAGATGATAATTTACAAACTCAATATCTTGATAGAATAATTGAAGAAATTAACTTTAACTTTAATAAAACCAATCAATCAAGTAATGATATAACTCAAAGATTTATTATCTTTCAAATTTTTTTAAACAATTTAGAAAAGAATAAATCAAAAAATTTATCAATTGAAAAATTTAATCAAATTTTTGATATTTTGGTTTATTATTTGAAATTAAATGAAGTTAATAATTTTGAAAATGATCTCGAGGATATTGATTTAGATTTAATCAATTCCAATAATTCAATAAAAGAAGATTCATTAATCACTTTGAATGATTTAATCAATTCAACTAATTATGATCTATTGGTTTCTAAAATTGATTCAATTTTATCAATAATTAAAATTTTCATCACTTATGATCCTTTTAAAAATAATGATGAAGATTTCGAAGATTTTGAAGAAGATATCGAATTTAGTGATGATGATGAAATTAATTATAATAATTCAAATGATGAAAATGATGGTAATTCATCAAAATTAAGAACTCAATCAATTCAATTAATTAAAAACCTTGTTATTAATTTTACTGATGAAACTTTATCTATTATATATAATGAATTAATCGAAGTTTTGATCAATCTGTTGAATGATAAATCGAGTGAAGTATCAAATGAATCAATTAAAACCATGATTATTATAATTTCAAAAACTACTAAACCAACGAAGAGATTAAGAAGTGGATCAGATGTTAGCATGACCACGAATGAAAGTCCAATTACTCAATTAATTTATAAGTGGGTACCGATTTTACAAGATAATATTTTGAATAAATTAATGATAAATGAAAATTTATCTAGATTCCCAATTTTTATCCAATTATTAGAAAGTTTAATTGAAAATACTTGGGAAAATTTGGATGAAGGATTTTTCAATAAAGTTTATTTAAAATTGATTGAATTTAAAATCACTAGTAATACTAATAACGAAATTTTAAATTTGTATAAAATTTTATTACAAACTATTGAAATTAGTCTAGTTCCAATTGATTTTATTGAAAAAATTTTAAAAGATTTATCAATTTCAATTAATGATCAATCAACTTATCATAATTTTATAATGGAAGGATTAAATATTGTTATTTTAATTATTGATAAGATTAATCATGAACAAGTTAATCAATTGACACCATTAATTAACCAGGAAATCATTCCATCAATTATGAATAAAGTTCATAATAAACAATACTCAAGTGATTTAAGACAAAAATCCATTAATTCATTAACTAAAATTATATCTAAGATTGAATTAACTTCCGATAATAAACTGAAATTAATTGAAATTTACAAAGAAAGTTTAAATTATGAAATTACGGTGAGCTATACCATTGAAAATTTGATTGAAATTAATGGAATTGCAAATTTTTTTAATCAGGAATTGATTGATTATATAATCACTAGATTAATTAATTTTATTAATTCAAGTGATTCAATATTATACCTTAATTCATTAATATTATTTGATTTATTAATTGATAAAACAACCATCAAGATTGATGATAAAATTATTGAAAACCTTATTAATATAATTGGGAATCTGAATGATTTTAAAATTATTAATTTATCAATAAGTATATTATCCAATTTAGGTATCAATACCAAATATTACCTTAAGTTTTTCCAAAACTTGAATAAATTTGATGATTTTGAAGAAATCAATATTAGTAAATTTGAAAAATTAATTAAATTATTACTGAAGGAAGTTGAAATTTATGAAATTGCAATGAAGAGTTTAAATTTGACAAATTTTATTAGTGCAAAGATTATTAGTATTATAATATCTGAATTAAATTTAACTTCAAAGATCGAACAAGTTATTGAACAAATTCAAATTTTCTTAAAAGATAAGACATATGAAAATAAGGAAGAATTAATATTTAATATTCAATTAATTGGATATCTTAAAAATGAAGAGATTGGATTGAATAATTTATATGAAATATTACAAGATTCAAATAATGATGAGTTAATTCAATTAGCCACATCTAGATCTATTGGAATTTTCATATTAAAGGATTTAAATCAATATTTACCAAATTTATTAAGTAAATATTCTGAGAATAATAATAAGTTATTATTAATTTCATTAAAACAAGTTTTAAAAATTGAATTAAATTACGAAAATCAAAGCTTATTATGGAATAATTTAAATCAAATTATTGAAACCAAACAAACAGAAATTGATTATAATGAATTAAAATTATTAGGAGATATATTAAGTCAAATAATATATCAAAATGATAAATTTTATAATGAATTTTTAAATAATTTAGAGAATGAGGAAGTGAATCAATATGAATTATTTGTTAATATAGTTATAATTAAACAATTAGTTGGATTTAATTATTCAATTAATCAAGATATAATTATCAAAACATTAATTAATTATAATAAGATTGAAAAAATTGAAATTAAACAAGCAATTATAAGTACATTATTAACTGGTATTCATAATAAAATTGATAATTTTATTAATCATATTAGTGATGATATATTACCAATGATTTTTAATGAATTAGATGCAAAAGATTATTTTAAAAAGACAATTCCAATGGGACCATATAAATATATTATTGATGAAGGTTTAGAAATTCGAAAATTAAGTTATGAATTATTAAATACAATTATTAATTTAAATTTACAAATTAATTTTAATGAAATATTTAATAATATTGTTAATAAAGGTTTAAATGATTTAGAAAATGATATTATTATATTATCAAGTATTAATTTATCAAATTTAATTAATAAATTCGGTATTGAAATTTTTAATCTTGATGATTTAATTGAAAAATTAACAAAACAAATTAATAAAAAAGTTCGGGCAAAAGCAAGCACTCAAGAATTAGAAAGTTATGATGAAAGTATTAAATCAATCATTAAATTACTGAAAATTATTAATCATAAAATTCATTCAAATAATATTAATTGGATTAATTATTATAATGATATGAAAACAAAACATTATAATTTATATAATTCAGTTTAGGCTATTTCATGTTTGATCTTTGCCATATTTTTCATATTTCATCTTAACCATGCCTTTCATATGAAAATCGCCCGTTCGGATTATATGGATTACTCCGAATCATTTGTTTATGTCTCATATACCCCACAGTCATCAATATTTGTATATACCTATATATACTTATATATATACTTGTATATATACTTGTATATATACTTGTATATATACTTGTATATATACTTGTATATATACTTGTATATATACTCTTATATATACTGATATATCTACTCTTATATATATACATATATATATATACCTTCTGCTATCCATCCTAAACCCTTCCATACTGCAAAACCGTTAGCTATCAAAAAACCGTTTTGTGACTCTGCTGTGTGACTCTGCTTGCTGTAATTCTAGAACCTTTTGTTGTGGTTATATACAGTCCCGTTGCAAAACATCCATACACCTTATCAAAAGACGAAAATACCGCCAAAAAGGGCTAGAGTTGCAATTTTTCATTCAAAATTGATATATTTTCTTAAGATTTTAGCTTTGTCTTTTCTTTTTTTTTTTTTTGTTTTATTAGACAATTCATTTTTCAGTTGGTATAAATACTTTGCATAGTTCCACATTTGAGTTTAAGATAGGAATAGGAATTTCTTCTAATATCCTTACGTTCTTTTCTACTTTATCAACTTTACCAATTAAACGATGTCAACCAGTTCATCTTCAATGACTGAGTCAGTCATGCCTTCTTACTTTACTGCTTTTACAGTAATGATGAGTGAATCCTTAATTCATATGTTTGATACTTTAATCTACTACGTAATGAATGGGGTTATAATTATATTATCAATGATGGAACTTTTTTTGGAATTTTCCGATAAAGTTGTTTACAGCTACGATCTTTGGTTACAATTTTTCAAACATGAAATGTATAAGAACATCAATTGAGGTTGGTGATGATTAAGAAATTGGTCTTGATCATAAAAACGAAAAGAAACAAAATTCAATTCTTCATTCCCAGTTATTTCTAATTATTATTTGTTTAGTTCATCCTGACAACGAGGTTGTTATTACAATGACTTATCGTGTTTGCGGCTTTTTTTCTCTTATTTAGATAGTATAAATGCAATTTTCCATTCTTACAATGCTTTGTAGAGTAATCGTAACTTTTTTGTTTTTATATCTTTTTTGTCTTTTTGTTCTTGTAGTAACAATGCCCCCCCTACTGGAACTTCGCTTAGAATCTTCTTTTATATCTAATTTGTCCCTGCAACTAGTGCTTCATCGCCACCTGTCAATATGTAGGAAACGTCGTGGGGGTGTCTTACCTTTCACGCGGGGGGTGTTGGCAGGGCTTTATCCTGCGACAAATTAAAATGCAAAAAAGACCGAAAGTTTAAATTACCTGCTAGTAATAAAACTTTGGATATAATTAAAGAAGATTTGCAAAGGATTTGATATTAAGTGGTTAAGACGTGTTTTGAAAAGTTGCAATTATGCGTTCTTGCCTTAAACAATACCAGACCCTGAACAATAAGCAGCTGAATTTGTTAATTACTTAACTCAATTGGGAATGCTCCCAATTGTTCTATTCCCTTTTTTTTTTCTCTTTCGTTTTCTTCTTGTATTCATCTTCCTTCTGTTCCTTTTTTTTCTTCGATATAATCAATTAACCCTCCTTTGTTACTACTGGGTCCTACTGGTTGTCGAAGTTACAATGAAAAAGCGGTTTTTTTTTTTGCTTTTGTTCTTTTTGGTATTGTTTGGCAATTTCTTTTTGGCTTGTTCATTTCTCAAAATTTCACTATTTGGTACAATCTTATTGTTGCAAAAATTAGTGGGCTAATAAAAATTAGTTAAGTAATGCTACACCAGGAATTCTTTTCTTTATTTTATAAATTAGTAGTATTGTTTTAGTTCATAAATAATTTAATTACATTTGTTATTTCATCTAATTGAAAGTTTCTCCACTTGAAGACTACCAACAAAATTTTCATTTAATTAAAGAATATCCCTTAAATTTCAGGATCCCTTAATAACGTTGTTGTAATGTATTGTATCTTTTCGTGTTTCCGTAGTTTGTTTTATATTAAGTATACTTTTCTTTATTGGTTGTTTCTAATTATAAAATGATATCATCATATTTATTCAGTTCTAAATACCGATTGCACCGATTATTTTTTTTCCTTCTTTCTTTGAAGTGAATGTATACCCAACAAGCAACTTCTGCATCCCTTAGAACATCTCGAGAGATAAGATTATTCGTACGAGATTTTGATGAGATTTTAGTTGGTTAGATCGTAGCTAATTGCCAATATGTACCTCTTCAATTATCTGTAAGGCTGGTTAAAGCTTGATCACGTGAAGGTAACAAACACCCAAACACCACTCAAAGCGAATGGCAGCAATGTTCAATTATCACCAGATAAGAGCACCTCCCCCTCAGAACAACTCTATTCAACTTTAACTACTACCTATTCAAAATAAAGATGCACGCTCGTGATTGGTTCTTAGTGTTATTAGCAATTTTCATTCCTCCTATTCCAGTTTTTGTCAAGAGAGGTTTGTCAATTGATTTGGCAATTAATATTGCCTTATGTATTTTGGGATTTTTGCCCGGTTTGATTCATGCTTGTTATATCATTTCATTATATCCTTTTGAAAGAGGTTATACTGCTTTAGGTGGTGATGAACACCATCATAATTATGGCTCGGTATGATTTATAAGCTAATGATTTATACGGTGATTTTCTTTTATATGAACTTTATATGAATTTCTAAATAAATAAATAGTACTATACATGATATGCAATCGATTTTTGATTTTTTGATTTTTTCGTTTTTTTTTCATTTTTTTCATTTTTTGTTGATTCAAAAGGATTTAGCTATATTAATCAGAAGCTTCTTTTTGTAATTCTGATTTAACCCAACCTTCTAAACCTCCTTTAACAATAATATCTTGTAAATTGGTACCTAATTCTCCAACTTTTTGTTGTAAAATCAAATTACCTTCACCATCAACAACATAAACTTGAGCTTTAGTAACGTCCCATTTCAAGAACCAACCAGTTCTAATTGTTAATTCATTTGAACCTTGATACTTTTCTCTTAATTTATTAATTAATGATGGAATTTCTAAAGTTAACAAAGCATTATTAATTGAATTTCTGAAAAAAATATTACCAAATGAACCACTAACAACTAATTTCATACCTCTTGCTAAAATAGCAGTTGCAGCTTGTTCTCTTGATGATCCAGTACCAAAATTATAACCAGAAATTATAATATCACCTGGTTTGGTTTTTGAATAAAATTCAGAATCATAATTTTCCATACAAACTTCAGCCATTTTAGAACGTGGAATATCATCTTGATAAGTATATTTACCAGGATAAATACCATCAGTATTAATATTATCAGCATCACATAAGATTAATTCACCTTCAATTGATTTAGGGAAATCTTCTAAAACTTCAACTCCACCACCAGTATTTGATTCTTCTTCTTCTGATTCAACTGATTCATTTTGTGGAATTGTAATTGATTTAACAATTTCAGGATTTTTATTAACTGCTTGACCATTAATTTCTTCTGGTCCACCAATTTTACCTAAAATTGCTGAAGATGCAACAACTTCTGGTGATGCTAAATATGCTAATGCATCTTTTGAACCCATTCTACCTTTGAAATTACGATTAGTTGCACTAATACCAACTTCACCATCTTTTAATAAACCAGTACCTAAACCAATACAAGGACCACAACCAGCAGGTAAAGGAATTGCACCAGCATCAATAATATCTTGCCAAGCACCAATTGCTTCAGCATCTTTTTGAACATTTGAAGAAGCAGCAGCAACATAAAATTCAACATCAGGATGAACTTTATTATTTTTAATAATATCAGCAGCTGCTTTAATATCACTTAATCTTGAATTAGTACAAGATACTAAGTAAGCTTTATTAATTTTAATATTTTGATTTGATAAATCATATAAAGAATTTGAAACTTTAACTGAATTTGGACCAGATATATAAGGTGATAAAGATGATAAATCAACAACTAAATGTTTTGCATAAATTGAATCGGAATCACTTGATAATTTATTATCAATTAAATTTTGAACAGTTGATTCATTAACTCTTGGATGAGGTTGAGGTAATTTATTTAAACGATCTTGATAAAATTTAATCAAGACATCATCAACTGGGAATAAACCAGATAATGCCCCCCATTCAGTAGTCATATTAGCAATGGTTAATCTATAATCAATTGATAATTTTGATAAACCTTCACCAGTAAATTCAATTGCATGATTTAAAACTTCATCATTATTAAAAATACCACATAATGCAACAATAATATCTTTACCAGTAACACCTGGTTTTAATTCACCAATTAATTCTACTTTTGCAACTGGAGGAATTTGCCACCAAGTTTGACCAGTTGCCCAAATTGAAGCAGCATCAGTTCTAACAATTGGAGTACCTAATGAACCAATACCACCATAAGTATTTGAATGAGAATCAGATGCAACCGTTAAATTAAGAGGGAAAGCATAACCTTCTTCAATCATAATTTGATGTCCAATACCTCTACCAGCAGGGTAAAAATCAATACCTTGCTTTTTAGCATAATTTTCAATATTAGTATATTTTTTCAAATTTGATTCTGATTTATTTTGAACATCGTGATCTAATGTACAAACAATTTGACGATTATCTTTAACTTGGGTAGCACCCAATCCCATGAACTTAGTAGCAACTGGCCATGAGTTATCATGAGACATACAATGAGCCGGTTTAATGGTAACATAATCTCCACTGAAAACTTGTTTACCACTAGCTAATCCAACAGCATATTTTTGCACAATTTTTTCAGTCAAATTTTGACCTCTTAGAAGTTTCGTTGATGACGAAAACAATCTAATGTTCCCAGGTACCATGATGATCTAGCAATTTATCAATTTTTGAAAACTTAACCAAGAAACAGTACTAAAGAATCAAATATTCCAATATTGAAAAATCGATGATTGAAAAATTTCATTATTAATCTGGAGTAATTTTTTTTTTTGCTGCGTTGACTAATTTTTTGCATCGATTGTGAACAAAAGAAAAGAAAAAAGACTAAGGCAATTTTCGATAAGAGAAAATGAGTCAGAAATTTAAAACTGGTTTGTATTGGCCAACACAAAACATCCGTACAATTCTGAAACACCCATACACCCAGGAAAACACACCCATACACCAACTTTGAGACTAAATAGTGATTACTCTTTTAGGCCACGACAATATCGACTCATTTGATACAGACATATATATGTATATATATATGTATATATATATGTATGGGTACATGTATTTTATGATTGTACATAGAGGAAAGCTAATGAAGAATGTATGGTAAGGTCGATGCAGTGATCTGGAGTGTGGTTGTTTCGTCGTTATACGTTGCAAGCTTCAAGGTATTCAAGCCAGCAAGAATAATTGGAAGAGATCGTAATGATCCACTAGTAATCAAGCATCGAATAAAAAGAATAAGTATATTATGTGGAATACTTTTATTGGTTATACCATATATACTCACATTATACGATATTGGTAGTTATCAAGAGAATTTGAAAGAAATATTCAGTAATAATGATAATATTACTCAAATGATTTTACAAATTGGAGAATCAGGATTATTAATAAGTATTTTATATAGTGGGACAATTTTTTCATATTTAACTAATATTGATATGAATGATTTAATTTATGATATTAAAATTGAATTAGTTAGTTTAGAAGGATTTAGAGATCATTTCTTTGCACCATTTACTGAAGAATTAGTTTATAGAGGAATTATTTATCAATTAATTAAACCAATTGATATTTCAAATAATAAAATAATGATTTTACTGCCAATATTATTTGGAATTGCTCATATTCATCATGCTTATGAATTATATCATAATAAAGATTTACCAATTTCAATTATATTATTTGATGCTTTAATTAAAACAATTTATACTACAATCTTTGGTATATTGGCTAATTATATCTATTTTGTTAAATTTCACACAACTAATTTAGGTGCTTGTACTATAATTCATAGTATTTGTAATTTAATTGGATTCCCTGATTTACTTTTATATAAAAGATCTACTCTTATTAATATCATTTATTACTTATTAATAATAATTGGTATTCAACAATTCTTTCATTATTTATAGTTCTTTTTAAATGTACCTTCATATATATATATATATATAATGTACCTTTGTAATAATACCTTCATAACTTCTCTTTATAATATACCTTTATAATATATTCATTTTTCGCGTTACTCTAAACATTCCAATATAACAATATTGAGGTGATGGTGTACCTATTCATTCATTCTTGGTAGATGCTCACTTCAAAGGGCGTTTACTGTATGTATTACACTTGTCGTGTTTTAATTTCTTTCTTTTACAGTATTAATTTCGATCCGTTCTCTACTCATTACTTGTTTCATTACTTGTTTAATCACTTGTTCAATCACTTGTTTAATCACTTGTTTAATCATTTATCATTCCTTTGTTTACTCATTTTGTCAACTCATCTACTTTTCAACTCACTTGTCTCCTACTTATTATCGAATACTTCACCATACTTTAGCTTTACATCACCAAGTTTAACTATAACCTCTAAGCTTCCTCTATACGAATCGTCTTTTCTCCTAATTGTCACCTCTCACAAAGTTAAACCGCACTTTCATTTCTTTTTTTTTTTTTTTTTTGTTTGTTCTGTTGTTTTTGTTTGGCGAGAGACGATCAAATCATTTAAATCGACAACAACCTTTTTCATTTACAAGTCGACACGCTTGAAAGACTAATACTGATTGATTGATTCAACTTTCTTTCTTTCTTTCTTTTATTTTATTATTTTTTTTTTTTTTTTGTTCGTTCTGTTTTGGTCTGTCTTTTTCATTTCTGTTTGAATATTCTATAGCCCTGTAGCAGATCTTATTTGCTAGGTACTCTTTTGATCTTAAATCTGCTATTGAATCCGAATTTGATTCAGTTTGGACTTGTGCTTTGTGAGTGTTTTTCTTTCTTTCATATTTGGTTTCCCGATTATTCAAACATTCGTGCTTGTCTACTCGTGTTCAGATTTAATCTTTCATCTGATTTCCAATATCGACTTTAATGATTTCAATTTGATCCAAGCTTTTTGAATCGATTCTTTTTCAATTCATTCATTCGTTCCTGTGGAAAGATTCCCGATACCTTGTGTGTGTGTGTGTGCTTCTTTCTTAACTTTTTCCAATATCCGTTGTTTTTCGTTTTTTACTGGATTTATTCGTTATTTCGTTTTCATTTCATTTTGCTCAATTCATAAAAGTCACCTTCAATTCTTTAATCATTCCTTCTTTGGATCCCTTTTATAACTTGCATTCATTCATTCAATCATGTCATCAAATACGAAATCCCCCAAGTATTTGGATCGATCTCCACTTCCAACTGGTGATTTGGCATCTTCTCCCGCTAGTACTACTACTTTAGATCGGGCAATTGAATCAAATAATAACTTTCATCTTTCTTCTCCTGATAGTGATGATCCAAATTTTTTAAATGATCGTGACGATGAAAATTTTGATACTGATTCAAGTAGTAATGCTACTTTATCACCAATTCAAGAATCAAATCGTTCAAATCATCATAATTCAATGTCTTCTCAACAATCAAATTATGAATCTGCTGCAAAAGAAATTGAACAAGAAAAACAAATGGTTGCCGCTTTGAAAAGATTATCCATTGGTAATATGATGAGTTATGATCCGGATTTACCTTTAGAAGATTTGGAATATCAATTTCAATTTCAACAACAAAATAATTCCCCTAATGATGAAAAAAGATTAAGTAACTCTTCTTCAAATTCAATACCAACTTCTCCTTCTTCTACTAATCAAAGAGATTCAAAAGATTTAAAAAGAACTTCTGGTTTATCTCGTACTTCTTCTTTAAATCGTCAGCATTCCTTAAGTCGCCAACCTTCAATTAATAGAAAAAATTCAATCTCAAGAGCTAATTCAATTTCAAGAGCTAATTCAATTCATTCAAGAAATTCTCTTAAAAGATTGTCTCTTCAATCTTTTCATGCTAATTCCTCAAGAGATAGTTTGGATAGTAGTAATGATGAATTTTTCGATGCTGAAGGTAATGATGAACCTTTAGATACTAATTCCTTATTATGGGTCCCGGCTGATTTACACCCAGAAGTTGATCCAGAAAATTTTAAAAATCATATAAAAACTCAAGTCGAAGAAATTATGGAAAGAAAATTAAGTCGTCAAAATTCTGTACTGAAAAGATCTTCCTTAAGTTCTTCAAGTTTACCAGTATATCTGGATTCTTCAGAAGATTCTTCCGATCATAATTTATCCCCAGAGCAATTGAAAGTTGATGAATCTGAATCTGAAAATGCTAAGGATCAAGAACTGCAACAGCAGCAACAACAACAACAACAACAACAAAATAGAACTTCATACCAAGACAATCGTTTTAGTAATCCTTCATTACGTGATTTAACAAATGAATTGGAAACTTTATCAAAAATGGCTGGTATGGATTCAAATGATGCAGTAACCTTAGCTCGTACTTTATCAACCACTTCCCTTGGTTATACTGATGTTGAGAAATTGGCAATTGATGAATTAAATTCTTCTCCTCCTCATACTTCTCCTTCAACTTCTCCTAGTAAGGATCTTGATTCCAATATTCAAAATGATGATCAGATTTCTTCTCCAACTTCTCATAAGACTTTGAAAAGAAATAAAACCCTTTCTCCTTCATCATCAATTTCTTCAAGATCTCCTACTAAAAGTCAACAATCAGTTGGTCATTATGATAACGCAACTCAAAATTTGAATGCTAATGAAAATGATCAATTCGTATCACCTTCAAAGCAACAACGTGATCTTGAATATTCTTCAAGTAATAATCAACAATTACCTCAAAATCATCAGTATCCCCATCAACAATTTTTCCAGCAACAACCAAGTCAACCTCCTCCCCTGCAAGCTCCTCCTCAGCCGGTTCCCCAATCTCAACAACAATCTCCTCCGCCACAACAACAATTAGGTAAACCATATTCATCAAGATCTGCTAAGCCTAATCGTTCTAATGACTCTATACATTCTCATCAATCTCATCAGCAATATCCTCAAGTATCTCATCATGATTACCCGTTGAAAAGAAGTAGGCGACTTGATTACCATAAACAATCTTCAACTACCAGTCTTGGATCTCAATTACAAACCAATAAAGCTGGAAAGTTGGCAGAGTTACGTAATAATTTAAATCTGGGTGACTCAACCTTAATTCCAAGTCATCGCCAACAGCATCAACCGGAAATTCAAGATCATAAACCTAAAGTTAAATTGAAAACAAAATCTCCTAACCAGCAACCCCATCCGAGAAGTTCGCAAATGTTGTTTAGTTACAGAAATCCAAATACTTCACCTCCATCTGGCACTCCCAACGCTATCTCAAAAGATTCTCCTTACCCTACCAACGCTTCTTCTTCAATAAATAAACAGTTGAATTCGAAGTATTCTCATGGTCATTCTCATCAAAGTCGATCATCGCATACCAAAAACCCAAGTGCTGATTCATCCAACTCTTCAAATTCTTCATCTTCAATTACATCCCCTCACTATAATGATGTCTCAACTGGGAATAGCGCTTATCCAGCAAGTCAAAGATTTCCAGCTGCTAGATCGGCTTCTTACGGTTCTGCTTCAAATAATAACCCAAGTCGTTCTTCACGTCATCCTAAGTATGGCTTTGATGTTTCTAAGAACCCAATTGATTTAGCAAATTCTGATCGTCCCCCTCAAGCTAGGTCTGCCTCACAACCTCACATGCAACCTTCTACTGATAGTACTACGGGCTCTTATCAAAATCACCCTACCAATCAACCAATTTCTAAAAATGATAAGTCTAAGCAGTTGAATCAAAATTTGAATATGTTGAGATCCGAAATTAATGAGTTTAAAGAAAGTTTGAATAAGAACGATCACCCATCATCCCCAAGTTTTCAATCACAAACTCCTAAATCTCAACCTCCTCAATCTCAACTTCCAAAACAACCTTCAAAAATTCAGAAAGAATTGCCCCAAGTGCCAAAGGAGCAGCTGCAATCCCCTGAAGAAGCTGCTCCACCAGACTCAGTGCCAGAACGTATTATTCCAGAGCAATCCTTGAAAAATATTTCTCAAAACAATGTGCTCACTAAGAACTTAAGCCCATCTCCACAACCGGAGCGTCATAGTTATCAAGATGAGATCAAACCTGGCTCAATTGTCGATAGTGCACAATTTGGATCACCTACCAATAGTGATGCAAATGATTCTGATTTCAGTTTTGAAGCTACATATCAAGATATTAGCTATGAAGACTCTTTAGGTTTGGAACAAGAGGTTTTACAGGAATTGAGCGATGAGGCACAAATCCGTAAACAGCATGAATTGCAATTACAATTACAGAAACAATTTCAATCATCTATGGATAATATTGCTGATGGATCTTATAATGAAAACGGCATTGATAATATGAACTCGGATCACCAATCAGGATATGATGATGAGCGAACGATTACTCACGATCATGGATCGAATGAGTTGGACTCAGAAGCCAGTCAACATACAAAAGAACTCTATACTACACATGCAGAAGAAGGTGAAGACTCCCGTGAACAAAGAGATGAACAAATTCAAAAACCAGAAGAAGATCATGAGCATATTCCTTCAAGATCCTCCTCTACTATAAAGCATGATACATCACCGCCCGATAACGAAGCTGATACTTACGACTATGTGGATATGAAACGGACTCTTCCTCAAAGCCAAATCTTTGGTACTTATGATGAAGAAAAACTCAACTCAGACTTAGGATATGGCGAACCAACTGACACAGAAATGGATCAAGATCCCCTTCAGAAGTCTGCTATGGTAGCACCTACAAGTCAATCTGCGATGGTTTATCCTAATGAGTTCTCTCCATCCCAAGATTCACCCTCCTCGGCCAAATCACCAAGTGATATCCAACCTCAAAGTCCCTCAAGGAAATCTTTGAAGAAGAAGAAATCATGGCCGTGGTTGAAAGAAAAGGAAAGATCATCAAGTTTATCATCAGTCGATGCTAACAATTTACCACCTGTTCCAGATTCTAATTCTGTTCAGTCGCCAACTAGATCAGTCTCGAGCCCAGATGTCTCCACTGCAAAAGATTCTAGATCGCCAATGCCAGTTGAAATATATGAACCTGAACTGCAGATTAAAGACTATGGGAAAGGAAGAGACCGTAAAGATTCAGTTGGTAAGGAGAATATGATCACTAAGTTTTTCAAGAAAAAGAGATCAAATTCCACTAGTGTTCCAGTCTCATCTCCAGGTCAAGCTAATGCTAGTGGTCTCAATGCACCTGGTGATATAACTGGATCACCAGGAACTGCAAGTACCAAGAGCAGCTTAGAATCCGGAGTAACTGTTGATTATGAATCAGACAATGATTCAAAGAGTGTCAGATCTTCTAATAGCAAGAAAAAATCTAGTGGAGGTGGTATATTTAAAAAGAAGACTAAAAAATCATCTGAAAAGGAGAGAGATCGTCTTATTAAGTCCAATTCTGTTAATTCTATCAAGACTCATTTAACCGAGACTAGCAATGATGAAATTCAAGGTAAAGAAATCTTGGTTGATGCAGAAACTGAGGATCAAAACATCGAACAAGATATTCAAATGGATGAACAAATTGAGCAGCAATTTAGTGCTCAACAGCAACAATATCAACAACATGGGGATCAAAGTATACCACTTCAATTTGTTGAAGATTCAAATGAACAGTCTGACAATAAGACTAAATCGAGCAAATCCAGAAAACATCATAAGAAAGATAAGGATCCCGAACAACATGTCTTTAATATTGTGGTAACTGATAATGATAAGAAGTCTAAATCGCGTCTGAAGAAATCCATTGAACGTGAACGTAAGGCATCTGGTGAAGGTGAACGTCGCGAGCTGTTGGAAGAAAAGCAACTGAAATCGCAAGAAGAACAACAGGCATTATCCGAGCGTAAAGAACGTCGTCGCAAGAGAAGAAGACAAAAAGAGAAACAAGCCGCTGCAGAAAATGCAGCTACAACTGCTAATGATACTAAATCCAAAGATGATAAAACCAATGAAGAGGAGAAATCTTTACAAACTACTCAGGAGGTTCAAGAAAAATTGAAGAAATCAATCAAGAGGACATCCAGAGCTAATCAACCAATTGAATTCACCGATTCAGCATTTGGATTCCCATTACCACCACCATCACAATCAACCTTAGTAATGTTGGATTACAGATTCCCGGTCCATGTCGAAAGGGCCATTTACAGATTATCACATTTAAAATTGGCTAATCCAAAAAGATCCTTAAGGGAGCAAGTTTTACTATCTAATTTTATGTATGCATATCTTAATTTGGTTGACCATACTTTACATTTAGAACAACAAATGAATACTGAACAATCTTCTGAACAAGAAGATGATTCTAAAAATGGATTTGGCGAAGATTCAATGATTGAAGAAGAAGTTGAGGAAGACTACGATAACCACGAAACAGATTATATCGATCACGATAATACCAGTGGTGAGCCAATTACTATCGACTTAGATATCACAGAAGAAAGCCCAGTACACAACCTGTAACTGGTTGATTGGTAATAACCTAATCAAGCTCCTTCTCTCTTGTATTCTTGTTTTGTTTTCTGTATACTCAAATCACAACTCTTACATACTACGGACATTATTTAAAAAGTCATCATATACATAGTTTCTATTATCCTTTTAAGTTCTTGTAGCATTTTCCTCCAACAATCTTTTGACAAGTGTCTATTGTTAAGACCCCATCATACAATACCATTGGATAAATCTTAAACGAGAACATCAACGCGATGTCAAATGTTGCGTATTTGTTATTCTTTTTCTTTTTTTTTTTTTGTTTTGTATGAGAAAACTCGGGAACAAAGGAACAAAACATCAGATCCGGGCATTTCGCATACAAAAAAAAAAAAAAAAAAAAAAAAAAAAAAAAAAAAAAAAAAAGAAAGAAAAACAGAAAAAAGAAAAGAAGAAAGGAAAAGACAAAAGAAAAACACCTTGAAAAAAAAAATTAGTATAGTCAGGCCACTCTTCTCTTGAACCAAACCTCAGCTACAAGTTAGGATATACTTTGAGATAGTGTATTTAGATTATTGAATCGAATCATTTCCAAATACTAATTAAAGAGAGTCTATAAGACCGATTTTGATTCGTTGATTTTAAGCAAGTTTACATTTTTGTATCATTGGGATAGGAGAAATACTAATTTACTGTTTGACTTACATACATATATAAACAGTTTGAATTATCAAACTAAATAACTATAATTACCAAGAGACAACTTTTCTCTTTTCAAACGTTTATACAAATATTTTGGAAAAGAGACCAATTACTATGTCAAGAAACTTGCCATTATTATCAGCAGCTACTCTTGCCAAACATAATACAGCCAAAGATTGCTGGGTAACTTTATATGGGAGAAAGATTTATAATGTTACTGGATTCCTTGATGAACATCCTGCTGGTGGTGATATAATCTTACCATATGCTGGTAAGGATATTACTGAAATTATGGCTGATTTTGCCTCTCATGAACATTCAGAAAGTGCTTATGAAATGTTGGACGATGAGATGTTAGTTGGTTATTTGGCTACTGCAGAAGAAGAAGAAGAATTATTGAATAATAGAAATAAAACACCGGTTGAAGTTAAATTGGCCGATGGTCAAAACCCTGGAATTGATCTTTGTGAATTCCATGACGAATTACCTGCTTTAGAAGTTTTATCTATTCAAACTGATTATGAAGCTGATGTTAAGAAGCATAAATTTTTGGATTTGAATAAAGCCTTAATTCCTCAAGTCTTGTTTAGTGATTTTACTAAAGAATTTTATTTAGATCAAGTTCATAGACCAAGACATTATGGTAAAGGTTCCGCTCAATTATTTGGTAATTTCTTAGAACCACTTAGTTTAACTCCTTGGTGGGTAGTTCCTGTTATATGGATTCCTCCAAATCTTTTCATTTTTTACGTTGGTTTTGTTAATCAAAGTAAAATTATTGCATTAAGTTTTTGGATTTTAGGATTATTCCTTTGGACTTTTATTGAATATTGTTTACATAGATTCTTATTTCATTTGGATCATTATTTACCAGATCATCCAGTTTTTCTTACCCTTCATTTCACTTTACATGGTGTTCACCATTATTTACCAATGGATAAATATAGATTGGTTTTACCTCCAACTTTATTCATCCTCTTGGCCTATCCATTTTATAGATTGGTATTTTCTATTTTCCCATTCTACATGGCTTGTTCTGGTTTTGCTGGTGGTACCTTAGGTTATATTCTTTATGATGTTACTCACTATATTTTACATCACACACATTTACCTCCCTTTTTACAAGAATTGAAAACTTATCATTTAGAACATCATTATAAAAATTACGAATTAGGTTTTGGTGTTACTTCTCAATTCTGGGATGTTATCTTTGGTACCGAAATTACCTCCACGTTTCAAAAGAACGCTTAAGTATTTTCAATTCTTTGTCTGCATTTTTTTAGGGTCCTCCCTATCAGGCTCTGTCTATTGGAGGTTGTGGGTGTGTTTCTGTATATTGAATTCTTTTTCAAATTTAATTTTTTCTTCTCTTTTATGGTTTATATTTTAAAATACTCTTCTTTGGTTTGTTGTTATAATGCTCGTATAATTCAATTAATTTTATTTTCATATTTTAATTTCAATTCGATAATTTACTACGATTTACATGCTTACTGACTGTAAAACTATTGATAGAAAAAAAATAATAGTTCATTCAATTACGTAATGGCATGGAATTCAGCTGCATTCAATTGCAAAGAACCCCTATTAATTCCATCAATTCTGATGGATTTTATTGCATCATTTTCTTCAAATTGGGGTAAATAATACATCTTTTTCCCACTTGGTCTTGCAACTTCTGGTAATTCTGCAAGTCTTTGAAGTTCTTCTGGGTCATCAGTTACATACTTTCTTTGAAATCTAGACCGTTTCATCTTTGGCGTTTTATAATATCCAGGGTGCTTTGGAATGTCCTTCAGAGTTTTCAGCATAGGATAGTCAGCTGGATGATAAGATAACCTACCAAGATTTTCTTGTAGCTTTAACTTTCTAAAGAACAAGAGTTTTCTAAATTTATTCAACTCTTTAATATCTCCATGCCTCTCAAGAATTCTCCTTTTCATGTCTTTAATAGTTCCTCCAGCATTAATTTCGTCAAGCTGGGTCAAATACTCATCAAAATTAAACCTTTTGCGTTTACGTGATTGATTATCGGAAATTTGTGATACTGATTCATCGCGTGTATCATTATTCTCGAGAGAATAGTCATCTTTATAGAGATCAGGATCAATATATTCATATCTATATTTTGGATTTTGAAATAACTGTTCACATTTTTCAAATATTCGTTTATGTTGTTTTGTATCAATACTCTTTGATCGGTTCTCATCACAAGATAAATTTGCCAAAAGTATATCTTGCCAATCGTATAGTCTTCTACGATTACCATAGGCACCTTTAGCTGCCAGAGACGTTGCTCTTCGTGCATCTAGTTTCACGTTCATATCATCAACGAGGTGACTAACCTTATTGGAGATTCTCTTGGTGAGGTCAGTAGTTAGTTTAGAGTATATATCGGAAGACAAAGTTAATTTGTCCTTATTCTTGAAGTTTTCTTTGAATCGTTCATTAAGTTTTCTCTCGATTAGACTGTGAATTTCATTGAAAAGAGTAGAGCTTGGTGAGCTTAATTTTTCTGTGTACGTTAAACTATTAACACGAATTTGTTTGTGTTGCCTAAATTCTTTGGGTCGGTCTTCCAAGGGGCTTTTCTCAACGTCAACATCAATTTCATTACTCTCAGCATCTCTTTGCGACACCCTTTGATTCCTTTCTTCACCTTCATCCTCAGATTCGGAGCAATCAATAATGTTAGATTCCATTAATTGTTCATCACCAGACAGAGATTTGCCCTTTTTCTCTAAAGACTCCTTCATATCTGACGCTCCTCGGGCTTCACAAACTTCTTCCTTTGAATCGACTTCTTTATCTTCTTCGCTTTCAGATTCACTTTCAGGGAGTGTTGGTACTGGAGCGTTGTGTAGTGGCCTTTGGACATTCAGTTTTCTGTTATTAAATAACTCATCTTCAGCTTCAAGAAGGAACTTATTATCTTGATAGTAGTCATCCACTATAGCATCTGAATAAATTCTCGTATTTGCTGGATCGGGAACCTCTGACTTAGGTAGGGGCCATGCTGACCAATTAAGTCTGGGGTAATACTGATTAACTTGATGGAGTAAAAATGTTGAATATAGATGAACGGCTAAATCAGAACCATGCTCTTCTTCCAACATATCTATGACCCTATTATTCTCCTGGATAGTACCATGAGATGTGATTTTCTTTCTCCCCATATTTGCTTTGCTTCACTCTTTTAAAGGTACCTTGATAAAGTATCAAGATCTTGAAATTAATGTTATGATTTGATTCCAGTTAATGTAGTAGGTTTATATACAGGTATATATAATTCTCATCAAAAATTTTTTTTTTTTCTTCCTTCACTCATCGTCCGTAATTTAAAATTTTTTGATAACTCGTAGATAAAGAGACCCTTCTTGTTTCTTCTTCTCTTCTTCCCTCTCTTTCTTCCTTTCTCTTCTTGAGCCGAACCTAAGAAATACTTTCATTTTTGTATCCAAGTTTTTTTTGATTAGCTCAAGAAGAGACTATAGAAGAGTTTGTAAACTAATTTGATTTGAATCAACCTTTTTTTGTAAAATGCAATCCTATCAAACTGCCTTTTTAGATCTTGCTTTGGAATCCAATGCTTTGAAATTTGGATCATTTACCTTGAAATCAGGACGTCAATCTCCATATTTTTTTAATTTAGGATTTTTCAATACTGGGAAACTTTTGTCAACTTTGGCTGATTCTTATGCTAATGCTATCATAAGATCTGGAATTAAATTTGATATTTTATTTGGACCAGCTTATAAAGGTATTCCCTTGGTTGCTATTACTGCAGCTAAATTAGCTGAATTGGACCCTGAAAATTATGCTAATATCGGATATGCTTTTAATAGAAAGGAAAAGAAAGATCATGGTGAAGGTGGTAATATTGTTGGATGTGCTTTAGAAGGTAAAAAAGTTTTGATTATCGATGATGTAATGACAGCTGGTACTGCAATTAATGAAGCTTTTGGAATTATTAATGAAGCTAAAGGTAGTGTAGTTGGGGCTATTCTTGCATTAGATAGACAAGAAACTACTGCTGATTCTGATTTATCCGCCAATCAAGGAATTTCCAAAAAATATGGTATTCCAGTAGTTTCTATTGTCACTTTAAGTGATATCATTCATCACTTGAAGGATAGAATTACTTCAGAAGAGTTAGAGTCAATGGATGCTTATAGAAAAACCTATAGCCCAAAAGCCTTATAATTTAAGTTATTATGTACATAAAAGAAAATAAATCTTACAATATATACAAGAATTAAAAACTTTAATAAAAAAAACGACTTTAGACTAATGCATTAATGAAAATTTAGAAGATAAGAAATGAAGCAAAATATTTATAAAGGTATTAACCCCTAATTTTCATGATTTTTTTCTTTTGTTTAGGAGCTTTTGGAGCTTCTCCAGTTACTGGTTGAGCTGGAGCTTTTTGATCATATATACTTTTAGTCATTGGATGTTTAATTGTCAAGTTGGAATGTATTGGTACAATGGTATTCATTTTGAAACCTTTAACTTTTGGAATTTCTTCTGGAGTAAAATCTTGCTCGTACTCACTTGGGCAAGGCATACCACCTTTTGGATCAATAGTTTGCAAAGTTGTTGGATTTGATTTGAGATAATCAGCTATATCATTGAATAAACTTCTCTTATTTTGATATTTACCTTGAGGATTTCCATCTTCTTTTATTAAAACTCTAACACGTCCTGGATTACCAAAATCTTGAGGGTGATTCTTGTCAAGTTCAAGTAAAACTGGAATTTGCAACTTCCTACAAGCATTCGATATAGTATAAGCCAAAGGGTTCTCAACAGCCTTATCGACCGAAACTCTTCTACCTTCTTTATGAGATCTATTTTTATCAAAGTAACATGGATAAATTATTTGAAATTTATTGATTTGCTCTCGTTCTTCATCAGTAAAGTTATCTGATTTTAAAATATCATTACCTTTTGAGCTCGATGCACTAGGTGGGTTATTACCATACTGTGCAAGTTCTGCTAAGTTTGGTAAATTTGGAAACATTGAAGGTTCTTGTGGTTCCAGATCTTGTGATCTAGTCACGGTTGGTGCTGCCCTAGCTGGGGCAATTGGTGTCCTTAAGGATGGATCGAATTCGGCAATATCCATATCCATATTGTCAATGTCGTCATCACCGACATCTTCCAACACTGGTCTTCTTGACATTTTTATTCAACTGATTAAGTATATAGATTATCAATACTATCTGATCTTTTGATCTTTGAACTGACCATGGACGTAGCCAAATTTTCAGTAGGAAAAAAATCAAAAAAAAAAATATTGGAGTGTACGACTCAAAACCAAACCTCCGTACATTTATATTAACCAAATTAGTATCAGTTTTTCCATTTTGCAACCATACTTAATCAGGTACTGAAGTTGCTTGATTCAAGGTCGAGTGGGCTTAATCTACCTTGAGTGTTGGAAAGGGATTGAGAGATAAATTGTTTCACGGCTAAGTAATGTGATAGTTTTTAATGTCTTTTTTGGTCATATTTTTTACAAAACTGGCCGAAAATGATGGGAAATTAAGTACCAAGGTTGCTGAGTTGAGAGCTTCCAGACAGATACTGTTAAGTTGTAGAGGTAAGATTTTCAACCCTGAATCAAGGTTACAAGTATAGTACAGATTCAATGGTGAATTTCTGATACTTACTATTACTCAACTTGAGTCACATTTGCAGTCTTGAGTAACGAAGAAGACTGCTGTCATCTTTTCTTATGCATTCAAGCTCGTGCTGCAATATGTATTTAACTGAATGTGTTGGTATTTGATTAAAGGTGCCTCTAGTTCTTTATTCTATTACCTTTGGTTATCGGATCAGAAGAGTTACATCTTTTCACGTGACATTTAGTTAGCGTTTGTATAACTTTGGCCTTTCTTTCTTTCTTTTTTTTTTTTTTTTAGGTGAGCCTTCATCAATTTTTTTGTCAAACTTCGAACCACACTAAGGAAATACTGTGGATTTTAAATCTCACAAGCAGCTTATTGGCCCGATTTATTAGATTTGAGGAGCCAAACTGATAGTAATTAATTCTTTGTCTTTTGTTATCGCTCTTGATATTCTATTTTAGGGCATTTCGATTAGTTTTGTTTTTGCATGCATACTCCACACTTGAGACTTGGAAATAGGTATAAATATAAAGCTATCTTCATATGGATTTGAAAGAGATATCAGCTGGTACTCCCCAGCTATTGAAGACGTGCCTTAATTTATTCGATAACGCTAATACATCTTTTGAATTAGATGATACATTTGACTCTACCCCTACAAAGATTCGAAATTTAAATAAGAAACGTCATGATAAGGACTTGAGTGATAATAATATTACTTCAAATAGCATTTTAACATCTGAAAAGTATTCCCAACACCCGGATATCCAATTTTTCCGTCAGATAAAGAGCAAACATCATTTTGCCTATCACCGGGCTAAAAGACAATCTCAATCACTAGATAAGATTAAACTGAGAATGACGATTTTTGATCCTTATAATCGGGATTTCTTATTAGAAAGATTGAGTACATTCACTGCATTGAATTGGAATATCCCTTATACCTCTAGTACTGAGCAATCTATTCCGAATGATTTGAATGAATTGAAATGTGCTCAGAACGGATGGAAATGCATTTCGATTTCAATCAATAACAATACCAAAAATCACCTAATATGCACTTCATGTAATCAACAGCTCATACTTAAGTTTAATGGCTTGGATCAAATACAAGAAAGCCCATTCGTATTTGATTTAGAAGATTATAATGAGTTAAATAATGCCTTGAAAAATCAATACTTAGATCAAATCAGCAAATTAGGTCATGATTCAAACTGTGCATGGGTTAATTTTGAAACCCCTCTTGAAGGTGTCTATTACTTAAGACCCCATCTCAAATCTACTAATGAAATCTTGATTAATGACTACTGTAAGAACTTAATGAATTTAATCGATAATAATCAAGTTTTACTAGATAATGCATTCTCCCTTTCAAAACTAAATGAGTATAACGATACTACTTCTCCGGTTTTCGAAAATTTTACAAAAGTCTCAAATCTTTGGCTTTTAAATCGTTATTTTGGTGATGTCAAAGAAAACTTTTCCGAAATTTTAAACTTAACACCTAAATGGTTTTACTTGTTGGCAATGTTTGGCTGGGATCTAAACATTCAAACTTTCGATAAAAAACTAGTACTTTTATTAATTTGCTCAAAGTGCAATCAAAGAATCTTTTTAGACTCCACCAATCATTCTCCTATAAATAAAAATGACTTTTATGGTGTTTCACCAAGTACAAACATTTATTTAAGTTCTTCAAAAGTGTTAACCCCCTGCAAATTTCCTCCCGCTATTCCTCATTCGGATCAAGACGATTTAACCGGAAATGATGAATTTGATCTCTTGAAGGATCACAAAGATTGGTGCTGTAATAATCAAAATTATGGTTCTCAAACATTCAAAGATTATTTCATTAACATGATCATATCGAGTGAACGTAATATTGGTAATAATGGTGAATTCGACTATGACGCTGATATGTACATAGAAATTGATGAGTCGACATCCATCCCAAATAGAAAGAGAAGTTTCGATGTCAATGAGGGACTCGATAGATTAAGTAAATTGAGAAAATTGTATTTGATCGATGAATGAAATATTTGATGGTTTTTCCCATGTATATTATCTGTAAATTAGTTTAAATCATTAAATAGATTCTACATAATAAGTAATTTTCGTATTTGTCATTATAACGTAGCATTATTTTAAAATAATCTAATAGAAAAATTTAAAAGCAAGAATTGAAACACAGAAACGAAATGCTAAAATTACTACAATGAGTTCTTCCGTTAATGATAATTAAGCAAAATCTTGTATCAAAAGACTCGTGCCACCATAGGCGATCAGATATACACTCAACTAGTAGTAAGGTCGATCGAATCATCCACTTGAATCATGGATGAGTCAGCATTGCTGGTGGATTGAACAGGTGTTTTTTGACCTTCTTCTTCAATGCCACCGTCATTATAAGGCAATAATTCAATAACGTCGAGTTTCTTACCATCTTTTGTACTATCTCTAGAAGGTGGTACACTGAAATCTAAGATTTCAATAAAAGTTTCCTCGGCTTCACTTCTGGTTCTTTGAACCGCGGCAACACATCTATTCACGTCGAATCTAACTTGCCATATACCTCCAGTTATATCGGCTAGAAGATCACGAACAAACTGTCCTGTTTCGATATTCCATAATTTTAACATTCGCTCACTACCACTGACAACCCGAAGGCTATCATGCTGAAAGCAAGTTATCGCCCCACTATGTCCCTTTAATTTACTGAAGTTTTCTGGAGATTGAGGATCCCATACTCTTAAAGTTGAGTCAGCTGCAGCCGAGACAAGATAATCTTCTGAAAGCTCTAACAAACCAACCAAAGAGCTATGTCCTTCTAATGAATACAACAATTCACCCTTTTCAATATCCCAAACATTTATTGACGAATCCATTGAACCTGAATAGCATCTTTTGGTTTGAAAATTTAAAGCAGTCGAATAAATACGATCGCTATGTCCCTCCAATATAAATTTACATTTATTTTCTTCGAGTAAATCCCAGACTCTAACAGTAGTATCATATGATCCAGAGACAATTATGTTCCCATAACCAGTGACCGACCGAACAGATTGAGAATGACCAGTCAAGACTGCGACTAAATATGGGTTATTAGCAGTTTCTGTACTATCATAAATCTGTTGTAACTTATACAGGTCGGGATCAGTTTCATTGTCTAAGGGCAACTTCCACACATGCAAATTATGATCTCTGGAGCCGGTCACCAATAGAGGAACCTCAGGAAATACGATATCTTCACCTTTATCATTTTTCCCAATTTTTACTGGGTGCAAAATATCAAGACATCTAACAGTTGAGGTATGACCGCGAAATACATGAGTACATTTACCCGTCTTAATATTCCAAACACGAACTGATCTATCAGTGGATCCACTTACTAATGTATTACCAGTATATTTTAGAGCCCAAACTCCACCCTCATGACCTTTTAACACTTTAAGTAGTTCACCAGTCTTAGTACTATAAATGTTAATCAATTTATCATCAATACCAGTGATAATCTTTTCATCATCATGTTGCAAACATGTAACCACATTACTACCTTGACTTGGAACACTGATTCTTTTTGGTTGATACCAAGGCGTCATCCATCTACGTAATATGGTACTTCTCTTCTTATATAATATCTGAGCGATATTCATATTTTTCAAAGGATAACTTGGATCAGCAGTCCATTCATTTATTAGTTTGGAAGGATTTGATAATTCTTCATCGATTGCTTCATCATCATTCAACAATTTATCCCTTTTTATTAACTGGGTCCAAATGTCAACATTATCTATAATTTTATTCCAATTTGAACAAACCAAGGAGGCTGAAAGTAATGACTTACAATCAAGTAATGACAAAATATTATAAGAAATTTCCAAAGGTAAATTACTAACTAAATCACGTTTCAAGCTATCATGAATAATACCGTTGAATGAACTTAAAGATGATCTATTAGCGCCTTGTAGTAATTGAAATATCAAATTATTTTTATTACTCTCATGAAGATATCCAGATAAATTTATTATTAAATCGAGTAATTCCTGTTGCGTAGATGGGGTACTAGAAAGTGCATTTTCTATTGGATCAAAAACCGCTGGTTTATCCTGACCACTTTGAACTGGGGAAGCACTCGGAGAAGGTAAAGGTAATTGTTGTGGTTGTTCATCAATGTCAGATACAGGGGTATTAGTAGGTGAATCAATAGCATTTGGAGTTCGAGGATGAACCGATATATGCTGATCTTGATTGGCAGATGAAAGCTGCCTTGACCTTCTAGTATTAGTTGTATTAGTGGCAGTATTACTGTAAGGAGGGGTATCGTTATGAGTAGATGAATTGACAGTAGAGTAAGGAGAGGATTGATTAACTTCAGATGCTGGAAAAGTACCACCATTAGCTGAAACAACACTTGTTAATCTTCTTTTTGGAGGATGGACTAAACCATTTTCTCTTATTGCAGAAGAGTTTGATATGGGAGTAGGTGCACCCATGGTTGCCAAATTAATACCAGAGTTTGAAACACTGCCAGAGCCATTCCCAAATCCAGAAATTTGACTATTAGTATCGGTATCGGATATAATCATATCATCGCAAGACTCAGTACTATCACGATCACCAAAAGCTATATCATCACCAACATCACGTTCACCAACGTTCCTTATTCTCTTTCTATTTTCACGAGCGGAATTTCTATTTTCAGGAGATATGATAGAAAGTTTTTGATATTCATTATGAAGCCAAGAGTCAGATAGTTTACTTGAAGGATTTGTTATCCTACAATCATAAGTAGCAGGCATACCTTGCAACGGGAAGATTGGTGGTAGATTATTCGAACTCATCCTAAATTCTAAACTAGTCTTCCTATTTCAGATATAAAGTTTTTCCTTTTCTTAAGCAAAAATGGAATATGCAATATTAACTTAATAGAACTTCTTATAGAGTGAGCAACAATGTGTTGAGATGCCAGAAACAAACACGAAAGCAAAGTTATAGTTGTATGAGGGAAGAAAGACAACAAAGTTAAAAATCAAAAATCAAAAAACGACTCAGGGGGTATTGATGTCAAGAAACAACAAACTTTGACCCAAAAAGATTCAGCGTAAACTTTTCAACAAAGTCAATAACAGCAGAGCCACCCAAGTAAAAGCAGATTTACAAGTTTGTATAATTTCTTATCCTGGATTATTTGGTCTTAGAACCAAACGAGACGAACAAGACGGAAACAAATAAACAAACAGAAAGAGAATAACTCAACCAAAACAAAGGGAAAAAGAGAAGGTAACAATGAAGGGTAATCAAGCGTCAAAAGTAAAAGCGAGTTTTGAAAAAAGAAAGCTTGACTGCTTGCACTTTTGATGATTGATTTGAAGATTTGTTCAATTTAATGGATTAAATTGTTGATAGTTTAGTTTGTCTCTGTTTATTTTATCAGCGAATAGAAAGAAAAAAAAAAAAAACTGAACGAGTGATTAATTATTTCTCAGATGAAGATTTTTTTTTTTTTTTTGGTGTCTTTTTTTTTTGCTCCATTTGGCGATTTTTGCGACTGTGTAATTTACAACCATTTTGAATTTATATACTGAAATATATTCTTTTGCAAGCTTCAAAAGATTAGAAGAGTAGAGATGAGCTACAGTAGCAACGGCATCTACCGGTTGCAGCGACAATTAAAACTAGACTTTATTAGTGCACTATTAACAGAAGAAAGTGTTGTAAAATGACGATTAAAACAGGATGTAGGAAGAAACTACCCAGAACAAAAACCAGGTATCATTCAATCAATGTTTTTGATTAAGATACCTGGTTCACCAGGAATAGCATTATCAATAACCTTACCCTTTAAGGTTATTTCGACATCTTCACCGGTGAGAATGTTTTTACCGGTAGTAGCAGCATGAGGGAAAGCGATAATTTCAATTTCCTTGAATTCAACAGTGGTGGAAGATTTTTCAATATTCTTTAATACACTCTTGACAACAGAAACTTCATCAAAAGTTAATTTTCTATTGAAAACAACCGCAGGATCTTCTTTAGTTAATCTTGATTTTAACAAGGAAATGAAAGGCATAGCACGTTTCATATCTTTACCAACTTTTTCTTTAATATACTTATTATCATTTAAGTTTTGTTTTTCAAATAATTCTCTAACTATTTCAATGTAATTATCTTGCCATTCAGGGAATGAAGTAGAGATTAAAATAGTAAGTTTTGTTGGTTTATCAGAAGTGATATCAGCTTTACCCTTTTTGGCTTTCAAAGCATTCATTTCAGTTTCACGAATAGCCCTAGCTAATTGTCTAACGTAATCTAAAGCATCAATTAAAGATTGAGAAACTGGTTTAGTAGCTCTTGGGAATTTTGCATTTTGAACTGATGAATTTTTACCCAAAACATCTCTATAAAGATATTCAGCAAAATGTGGAGCAATTGGTGCTAATAATAAGGCTTGATATTCAATATATTTGAAAACTAAATCTTTATGCATACCACTAGTTGAAGCAAGAGAATCTCTATAATAATCTCTTGAAGTTTGGAAATCAAAAAGACCATATTTTAAGGCAGCTTTATAATTGGTAAGAGTGTATTGTTCATAAGTTTTTTCAATCAAATCATTCATTTCATTTTCAAAAGCTTCATCAAAAAATGAATTGAATTCACCTTCTCTCAATGAATCTTTATTTTTGACTTGCTCTTCACACCATTCCTTCAAAGTGGTTAAACGTAAAATGGCTGCATTAGCGTTAGCTTCATCGAAATTGGCATCTTCGATTGTATCACCAGCATCAGCTAAAGCAATTCTTGAAGCATCAGCACCGAACTTCTTGACAATTTGTTCCAAAGTTAAAAAGTTACCGGTAGATTTGGACATCTTGGCATTATTTAACAACAAGTGACCGTTTGCTCTGATACCCTTTGGCCAGAATTGTTTTGGGAATAAGGCAACGTGAGTATAAATAAAGAAGGTTAAATGATTTGGAATTAAATCTTTACCAGAAACTCTAGCATCTAATGGATAGAAATATTCGAATTCTCTTCTCAAGGCTTTTAATTGTTCTAATGGAATATCAGTCTTGATATTTTCACGACGAGCAAAAATGTAATCAAAAACTTCATAAGTCATTTGTTCTGGTTTAATATCGAAAACACCCTTTTCTTTACCATAGTAATCTGAATGTAAAAATCTTGAAATAGTATAATAGGCCATATAAATAGTAGAGTCAGATAAGGATTCAACTAAATACTTTTCATCCCAAGGTAATCTGGTACCTAAACCAAAATTTCTGGTGACAGCCCAGTTTTTCAACCAATCCAAGACACCTTCAAAACCGTTTCTAGTTTCCTTTGAAAAAGTTTGCATATTTTCTAAACAATCAAAAGCTTGAGATTTCCAAGAATCTTCACCATAATCAATGTACCATTGATCTTCTAATGAAACAATACAATCATCACCAGATCTGGAAACAACTGGTCCTTCTGGTTCATTATAAACAAATGCTTCACCTGATTTGATCAAATCAGCCTTACATTTAGCTTTGGCTTCCTCAACCTTTTCACCTGCGTATTTACCAATGGTCATGACACCATTGTAGAAACCTTCTTTATAAGCGGCTTCTTTGGCAGCAGCCAGTTGAATAGAATCTTTAGGTGATTGAATTTTCATTTCTTTAACCAAATACTCAGCACATTTATCCCCATACTTTTCAGTTTTAATGATAGGAACAATATCGGTTTGAACCCAATCTTTTTCGATTTTATAGTATTCAGGCTTGTTAGCTAAATCTCTAGTAGTAACATAATCATCTGGGGAATCAGATGGAACACAGGTGACAACACCAGTACCCTTGTTGGCCAAAACAGTTTCCATAGGTAAAACTCTTAATTCTTTATGAACGGCTAATGGAGCTTGAATTTTAGAACCAATCAAAGTTGCCCCATTAATTTCAATAGCAGCACTGTAATCACCCCTCTTTGGAGTCAAGTTTTGGTAAGACATATTTTTGAAAGCACGAGTAGTAGTAATGAAATATTCACCATTACCTGCATCGAAAATACCATAGTCAATTTTTGGAGAAACAAAACAACAAGTTTGACCATACATAGTTTCTGGTCTTAAAGTAGCAGCAACTAAGAAAATCTTTTTATCAGAGACGTCGAAATTCTGTTCAGAAAGATAAGCTTTAGCTTCTTCAGCAAACTCAGTAATTTGAATTTTGATACCAGTATATTCCTGAGGGTTAACACCTTCACCAGATTGTCTATCGTGATCTAAACAAGCTTGACCATCTTTTTCAGAGTAAATGGTATATCTTTCACCGAATTTGATTTTACCACATTCTCTGAGTCTAGTTATTTGCCATCTAACAAAAGCATCGTAATAAAGATTGGCATCAGTAGTGACCATTGAACGTCTCCAATCAACTCTACCACCGAATTCAGTGACATGTTTTTGAACTAAAGGAGGGAAATATTTGAGCCAGTGATCTGGGTCAGCGAATCTGGCAACTTCAGTCTTATCGAGACCTAATTGTAACATAATTTCGAATTGATATTTACCCCTACCTTGTTTAGCGGCAACTTTAGATTTTTTAGCACCAAATTTGGTTGGATCTTCCTTCTTAACTGCTTGTTTTGGAGCAGCTGGCTCTTCATCAGCATCTGGTGCTGGTGCACCAGAAAAATCTTCACCAAATTCCTCAACTTCTCTTTTAATTTTATCAGCTGAAGCTTTAATTGGCATACCAGTACAATGGAATCCTAATGGGAATAAAGCTCTCTTCCCATTCATTCTTTCAAAACCAGTAGCATATTCAACTTTAGATAAAGTAAAAGAGTGACCAGCATGTAAAACACCATTCATATATGGATAAGCCATAGTACTAAAGTATTTTGGGTGCTTCTTTCTTAATTCTTCAGCATCATCAGTAGGATCTTCCTCAATAGTAGGTGCGTTAACTTCAAATTGTTTTTCTTCACTCCAAACTTTTTGATATTTCTTTTCAATATCGACCAAGGTGTCCCTACGGTCAGTCTTTTCTAACTTAATAGTTGCACTCATAATTGCGACTACGGTAGCTAATTATCAAGTCAAACTAAGATATGTAAAACTTCTACTATTGATAAAAGAATTTTCACTTTTTCATTTTTTTTTTTTTTTTTCTTCCTCTGTGCAAACTGACTCAACTTAAATTTCTATTGTGCAGCGCACGAATTGGTTCCAAACTAGGTTTGTGTAATATGTACAACTGAGCTTAGGAGTTATTGATTGCAAAAAAGAAAGAAAGACAGACGAATAGCATACATTTAATACCATACTACGACTAAAAGTAGTTTGTAGGAAAGAACGACAACTCGGTAGTATTCGCTACATTTTGTGGCAATTGCATTTATTATAGTACAGCTAGAAAAATCATCGTTTTCTACGACGCATCAAAGTAGGGGGTGCTAGTAATGTTTTCTTAGCATCTTGATTTTGACTTGAAGTGACACTGGTCTGTTGATTCTTTGATGGCTCGTGTAACTTTTGCACCAAATCTCTTTTCAGACCTACTATAAGGGTATTTCCAGCTAAAGGTTTGGAATTCAATATCATGGAGGCTTTTCCGGCATCAGATAATTTTGTAAACTCAACAAGAGCGGCTTCCACGTTCGGGAACAATTCTATTTTGCTCACTTCGCCAATTTCCTGAGTAATATGTGATTTTAACTGTTGAGCCGTTAAAGTGTCATTTATGTTGAGTAAAGATATACTCTTGTCAGCATCAAAAAGAGATATGTTTCTCTGTGGATGCTTATGTTGCTCTGACTTGCTCTTCGATTTGGAGACTTTCAAAGGGCGTTTGGAAAGAGAGGCACCATTTAACCTTAAAGCGTTTTCAAGACCAATAATGGATTTGAATCTAATAAATCCAAATCCAGAATTATGATATCCTTTGGATATGCCTGTGTCATTAACAGGTAGTCTTATCAGCTCGATTTCACCACAATTACCGAAAAAGTCGCCTAAAATATTACTATCAACAGTCTTAAAATCAAGGTTTTGAATAAAGGCCTCATTAGTATTCAGCAGCTCAGATCTGTCTTTCTTACGGGAGGGGTCGGAAATTTCAACCCTTAAAGTGTAATCCTTTTTATCAAGGCCGTCCAGAATCGTCTTGTTATTATATAGGTTTTTTGCAGCAATTGCGCTTTCTGGGTCACTGAATTCGATGTAACAGAACCGCCTGTCTTGTTTTGCTTTTTGGGAAGGAAACCTGGTACTTATGACATTTCCAGCTTCTGAAAACATCTCCTTGATCTGTTCTTGGCTCAAGCTCGGTGGATAATTCGTAACCCATATGGTTGCCTCAAAGAACCGGGTGATGGAAATCTCATTATCTTGGAACTTTTTAAACCCTTTGGTTAAAGCTGCAAGCACCTCTTGTTCGCTGTGAAACTCAACTGTACATGATGTTATACCATTTTCTTTGAAGAGGATTATTTCTTTTGCATCTCCGCATTCTTTGAAGAATTTTTTAATTTGATCTTCTGTAGTGACAGGTGGTAGATTCTGGACTTTAATTGTGTACAACTCCCTATTCCTCTTGAAATCATCGGCATCACCAGTCTTTCGTTTTTTTGTGTGTATACTTTGGTCATCCTCAAGGTCATAAGTCCGTTTGGCTCTCGTGAAAGACTCCGAGGAAGTAGACTCTGAAGTAGTCAAACGATGCTCCGTGATGGCCTTCAAGATTTCATCTGCTCTAACTACAATCTTCTTGTTGTCTTCAAATGTGCCATTAAGCTGCACGTATGATAGCCATTCCAGAAGAATTCTTTCAGGCCAGTCCATTTCTAGTATGTTTTCTAATGATGACTCGAAAATTTCTGAGATTTCTTCTTTGGATGCATTATTTCTTTTCTTGAACTCATAGAAAAAGAGCCATACTTCACACTGACTGTCGAACAGTTCCGTTAGGCCATGCAAAAGCCTCTCTGCGAGCTCAATTTCACCCATCTTCTCAAAAATATTTATAGCAGTTTTCTCAACAGTATGATATATATCATTATTTTGAAATGCGTGATTGACAAACTTATCAATATCAGAAAAAAGATATTCTATCAAATCCACGAGCTCAAGGTTATTCACACATTTGAATTCGAAAGAAAGTATAGCTGTGGCTAAAGTCTTCCATGAGTCATAATCACTAGACTCCACTAATTCACATTGTTGAACTCTGTCTCTGACAATAAGAAAATCAGAGACTTGAACAGGATCCTCTTCAAAGTTACGTATAACTTCGGCATAACCAAGACAAGAATATGGGTAAGATTGAAGAAACTGGTTCAGAAATTTGCGAGCCAACTCTGAATTATTCAGGTCGTAAAGACTGTATATGAATGTGAGCCAAACTGGAATCCATTCTTGTTGACCATTTCTTAGAAGACCACCTGCTGTCAAAGCCCGGAAAAAAGTAGTTTGTAGCTGCTTAAGGTTTATATCATTTTTGGAATACCTATAAATCTGGTCTAAATATTGACACCAGAGCTGCACATCGGTGGGATCCTTCGCTAATGGAAGTTCGAATTTTTCGTAATACCTCATTGACTTGGAAGTCTTTTGATAAATCTTATTTGCACTTATCATGTATTTCTCATATTCTCCACTCATATGTTTACTGACAAATTGAGAAACCTCAGAGAATACCTCATCCAAATCTTTTTGAGGTCGACTCAATCGCCTCAAGTATAACTGAAAGACAGAATCAAATTGCAGTTGTCCGTCCTCGAAAAGTGATGTTGCTATAGTTATTAGGTACTTCCATATTTGATACGATTCCTGGTAGTCGTACTCACAATCTTCCAATGCTCTATCATATATAGATGGTACAACTGTCTCTGGTCGCAATGCAATCAACTCTTCAATATAGTTAACCCAATTTTCTGCGACTGGATATTCATTCTTCAAATTTGCAAGGAATTCAAGTAAAATTGATTGTTTTAATTTGGGATCTGAAATACGTGCAATGTCCTCTTGATAACCAGCTATATCTTCTGTCTTCAATTTGAATAATTGTCTCTTTTTCTCTCTAACAGCAAAAAGTTCACTATATTTGGTACTGTCCAATTGAAGGGTTTCTATTAGATTGTCATAGTTTTCCGGTCTGTAAGGGTGCTCGGAACAATGGTTCATAAGTGACTCAATCTTGTCGCCAAGTGAGCTTCCCATAGTGTACCAGTCTTTGCAATTGCGATTACTTTATATTAATGGGTGGTTCCAATTTCATTTCGTTATACTTGGATTTTTTTTTATTCAACTTTACAATTAGCCCGTACATCAAAATATAGTGATGTACTACGAGATGATGCATTTTTTTTTTTTTTTTTTTTTTTTACATTTTTGGTTTACCCTTTCCATCTCTTTACTACAATTTTAATAAGAGCATTTTGATTGGATTCATAAATCGGTAAGGCATCCTATAAATAAAATGGATGCTAAGGTATATCTTCAGTCTTTTGGCTGGAAAGAAGGGGATGCTTTGCAAAAGGGTGGATTGAAAAAACCCATCTTGGTAAAGCATAAGAAAGACACAAAAGGCTTAGGGCACGATTCCAATGATGCAGATGTGTGGTGGGAACGATTGTTTGATGGCCAGTTGAAGAATCTTGATGTCTCAACCAGCAGCAGTGGTGCTGTAAATTTTTCCAAGAATGAAAAGGCTGTCGAAGATTCTATACGGAAAGCTAATTCTCCTCTATATAGAATGTTTGTCAAGGGCCAAGGTTTAGCGGGTACCGTTAATAATACCGAATCTGTCAAAGTTAAAAGCATGAAAATGGATGGGGTAAATGCGTTTGACGTTATACTGGGTCAGCTAAATTCTAAAATGACAACAACCAGTTGTCCAGACTCAACTGAAAAGAAAAAGTCAAACAAAGATAAGCGTTCGAAGAAAATAGAAAAAGAAAGCAGCAAGAAGGCAAGGAGTCTCGAGAAGAAAAATAAGACTAAGAATGATAAAACTAAAAAAGATAAAGCGAAGAATGATAAATCATCAAAGAAAGATGAAATTTCTAAGAAAGATCACAGTTCTAAGAATGATGACAATTCTAAGAAAGAAGAGAAAAGTTCGAAGAAAGAGAAAAGTTTGAAGAAAGAGACAAGTTTGAAGAAAGATAAAAGCTCGAAGAAAGATAAAAGTTCGAAGAAAGATAAAAGTTCGAAGAAAGATAAAAGTTCGAAGAAAGATAAAAGTTTGAAGAAAGATAAACCCTCAAAGAAGGAAAAGAAAACAAAAAATAGAGTGGATAAGTCAAACTCCATCTCCAAAAAGGAAAAGAAATCTGATAAAAAGACGAAGTACCAGATTAATGCCTTGTCAAGTGAACTAAGCAAGCAGAAACCATCAACATAGACGACAAGGACATAACGCATTTAATAACTAAACCATACTTGTACCATAGCTTTTAATAGACCAATTACTTCCCAGCATCAATCTAGAATAGAATCTATATATATATGACTTTACCGAATCCTACATTGTAAAAATGCAAAAGCATTAAATATCTATATATATATTTTACATAGTGTGAGTATATAACTATGAGCATTTATAGTGACCTGCATGTAAATTCCTTTTTTTGATTTTTTTTTTATGTTTTGGTCTGTTTTATGATCAGACGCGATAATAGATCATGGACTTTTGGGGACTTTGATGATCCAATATTTTGCATACATGGAATAAGGACGAGAAACAGCCAAATAATTATGCCCCTGACCAAGGCAGCAAAAGTGAGTGCCACTTTGCTGAAATCAATGTTTAATGGTAGACTCAATTTGTACTACTTAGTATCTATTTTTGGTTGTATAATTGTATTGAGATATACCTTTGTTTACTGGGCTCTATTAATTATAGGTGGGATCAGCGGCGTAGGGCTTTTAGCTTGCTTCATTATTTCATTGAGACCATATAAGAAGCAGACTATACCGCGCAATAGATTTCGGAAGTTTTCGTTTTTGCAGAATGAGACTTGGGCTCGGGCAGTTGCAGAACAACAGTCAAACAAACCCGACTCAAGAGAGCATGTTTTCGCAGAATCTTTTCTTATATCTGAAGTTTTGGAAGATTTAATAGATTTGATATTGAATGAGTTTATTCACGGATGGGCTGGGGAGATATCTAAATCGACAAAGTTTGAAGATAGTATCAAAATCGAATTGAAAGCTGTAATCCAGAAATTGAAATTAAGAATACAAAAGGTCGATTTTGCTAAAATGTTAGTCACGAATTTGATTCCGATCATTCATGATCACTTTAATCACTATGTCAATGCTGAAAATACAGTGAGGCAAGACTCTAGTTTGGCCGAATTGGATGGAATTGAATATGATATTGCACTTGCCCGGTGTTACAATAGAGGGAAATTACATCCTGGTGTATCTATAACGTCCAATCTACCGAATGATGACAAAGAAAAGAAGTACTTGAAGAAAATCACAGGAAATATATTACCACTCATTCTCACGGATAAGGAAAATGATAATGAGACCGTCATATATCTCATTCGGGAAATTTTGGCTTGTACAATCTTATCTAATGTGTTTGAAATGATATCTGAAAGTGACTTTTACAACGTTTTAATCGTAAAGCTCATTGGTGACAACATGAAACACAGAGATCAAGTTAAACAATTAAGGGCAGCATTGGAAGAGCACACACAGCAGAATGGATTGGAGGTTGTCAGGTCTCTGCTTCAAGATCAGCATAAGGAAGCTAAAATTGATGTTAAATCATTGATTGTTAGAGAGGATATCAGTAATGCTGGATTCAAAAAGATTCTTTCGCATATTTCGAACTCTGTTTCAATTGAAGAACTTGAACAACTACAACTTCGCCATTCTTTGATATTGTCAAACGAGAGGTCAAACAAGAAAAAATCAAGAACATACATGAAACGATTGAACTTGGTAAGCTTCCTAACCCAAGAGAAAATCTCAAAGTTAAGGAACTCCAAAGCTGAGGAACTTCCCAAAATTGAGAAATTGTCATTAATGGACATTCTTAATGATCTGTTTGCTTCAAGCTCCTTTGCTGACTTCATGAAGGATAGAAATAGATACAATCTTCTATCCCTTTATCAAACTATTGATCTTATAAAAGCTCCCCTAGAAGATTCTACGATTGAGGATGATGATGAGGCAGATTTATCTCTCTCTCTAGAGTTCATAGATTTAGAAGATGTCAGGAGAATATATGAGCAGTTCTTCAATCGACCGGAGATAAGTATCAGCGAAGACGTAATTGGTGTTGTCGAAAAATACATAAAATGTGACGACTCGTTTTCAAAAAACATCTTGTACAAAAGAGCCAGAAAAGCACTTTTCAAGTTACAGACGGATTTATATGAAAGTATGAATGAGTACGACTTTCCTGAATTCAAGAAATCTGGAAGATTCGCCAAAGTTTCAGAAATGAAATCCTTCAGTGAAAACAAAAATCTCAGAAACGTGCCTTCTACAATGTTTCTGTTAGAACCAAGAATTGAAGGACTTCCACAGACACTGACGACGGAAGCTGAAAATGTTAGTCCGACAGTCGTAAAAGCTGTCGAAGACGCTTTTTCTCAAATAATGAAAACTTCTCCCAATAAAGAAACCATCACAACTGATAGGATGGAAAATGATTCTTATAATTCTCACGCAGTTAACACTATAGATGTCGATCGTCCAGATGACAAAGGGCCACACTTGACAATCGATTCAAAAAAAGATTTGTTTGGGGATCCCTCAAGTTTGTTTGACGATGAAAGTGACAGAGTAGCTCAACATAGCAACAAGAGTTCAAAACTCTTCAAGGATGAGGGCAACCTCTCAGAAACAGATTCAGACTCTTTGGATACCGAGGGAGAAGCACTGATGCAAAACTCCCTTGAGCTTGACTCGAAATTACCAGATCTGCAAGTTCACTTAGCCGCTCCAGGTAATCTCAGACTATCCGAAGAGATCTCCAAGTTAAATGGAGAGATTGATAAATTAACAGAGCAGCAGCATATACTTGAGCCTTTACTACGGAAAGCAGAAATTACTAACAATATTGGTGAGTTGAAAATATTGCGAAAATCCAATATAAGTTTGAATCGCGAAATCGCATCTAAAGAACTTCAAAAGCAGCAATATATAGTACAAGAAAATGATAATAGTTTGTATGCTAAATCTCGTGTTCATGTTCAGTCCTATATAAGTGGAAATGAAAGAGGCAAAGAATTCATTTTGTATATTATAGAAGTACAAAGATTTTCGAGTGAAGATCCCGAAGTTGTAACAGCTGGGTGGATAGTGGCTCGAAGGTTCAGTCAGTTTTTTAGGCTTCACGAGTATCTCAAGGCAAAATATCCTGAGGTTGCAAACTTGAAATTTCCAAAAAGGACTGTTCTGGTCCTTAAATTTCAACAGAAGCAGTTAGTCGAATTGAGGAAGTCTTCCCTCGAGGAATACCTTCAGTCCTTAATCAATATTCCTCGAGTTTGCTCAAATAGGGCCTTTAGGTCTTTCTTGTCGTCAGAGAACTTCAACTTGCGTAAAAACCAACCATTTGACGACCGGTCAAACTTACCTGACAGTCTGCCCTCCAATTTAAAAATGAATGTAGAAATGGTTGCGAATAAATTATACAACGGTATCCAAAATCGGTTTGGTCAAACGAGTTCTCAGAAGTTCCGTCCGAACCCTGACATTAACGAGGAAGTTATCTACAATGTTAAAGAAATGCAGAGGGAACTTAAGCAATTCGATGAGGTGGGTTTGTCGAGTGCATCTAACCAAATATTCGTGAAACCAATTTGTGACATACTTATTTCCATCTTTAGGTTAAACTCGTCGAGAAGTTGGTTACGAGGCAGAGCGTTGCTTGTTATACTACAGCAAATATTTGGAACTACCATTGAGAGGAAGGTTTATGAACTAGTAGAAGGGAAGGTAAAAGATGGAGAGCATATCTTTGACATATTGAATATGTTGAAACAAATTGTCTTCCCAAATGGTAAATTTAAAGACCCACCAATATTAAGAACTATTATTGAAAAGGTTTCAACAAGTAGAGAAGCTAAAGCTTTACTATCTGATTTTATGGTAGAAACTTGCTCAAAAATATTTGGTCTTTCCAATACGAACTTTGCTTCAAACAAGTTATTCAGCCTTTTCCAAAATGATTTTTTGAATAAGCATTTGATTTTGGAAATTTTTGATGAATTGGTGAATGAATTGTTTCCTGAGATAGATGACACAGGGAAACTTTTGAGCAAGTCTACATTTGTATGATAAAGTTTTATTTATTAAAATAATTTATAGACTAATGTACATGAGTTGTTGCAATAAAGGCACTAAAGTTGTCCTACCAATGAACGAAATAAAAATAGAGCTAATATGAAAAGTAATGACAGAAGAAGGTTGGGTGAAAGCTATGTCAATTAATGAGCTTATTCCTTCTCATTTTTTTGAACATATTCAACGGCAAGGGCCTTAACACGAGCAGCGCTTTGTTGATCTCCATGTTCTTCCTCGAATGAAAGCCATTTGCTGAAAAAGAATTTAGCTTGTTTTCTAGATAACTTTTTAGTAATAACTCTTTCGAAAAGTCCTTCAACTTTAGATCTGTCTGCGTGTTTGATTTCTTGGTCAATGTAAACATTCCATAAATCTATTCTCTTTGGAGCGTCAGAGACTAAACCTTCAAATAAGGATCTACCTTGTTCTGCACTACCCTTATTAAATTCTAATTGAGCAAATTTTCTTACAACCTCAATGTGATCTCTCTTTGGTAAAACTTGCAATGCACGAGCCAAAGCTTCGTGAGCTTCGTCGTTCATTTTACGGTCTAATAAGTAAGAACCATATTGGACCCAAATTGAAACATTTTTGTTGAACTTCTTTGTCATTACAGCATATAATTCATCAGCTTTTTCAAAATTTTCGGACATAGTATATATTCCAACCAATTTCTGATGCATGACTAATGAATCCATATACTGAGTGGCACGTTTAAAAACTTCTTCCAAAGATTCTTCGGATCCGAATGTATTTTCCAAATTTAGCAATGCAATCCAAATATTCATCTTCTCTTGCTCTTCACGATAGTTGATGGTCTTCAATGCTCTCTCACCGATTTCTCTGGCCTTATCAACTTCACTCAATTGTAACTGGAATGACATATAATTCATCCACATTATAGAAGAGTTAGGGTTACCTATTAAAAGACGTTCGAAATCAGCGACAGACTCTGGTGCTCTAGTATTCGAATCACCAGTCTTATCGTCAATATGTTTGGAAACCTTTGACTTTTTCTTTTTCTGGACTGTGAAATCCTCTTCATCTGATGATGATTCATCATCTTCAGCTTGGTCCAAGATAGAGGCAGTCCAATCAAAACCATTTGTATCCAATCCAACATTACTGTTAGACCTTGCATCGGTTTCGTCTTCACTTTCTGAAGCACTATCGTTTTCATCTGAGTCAACATCCATTACTTCATTTTCCACATCTTCTTCTGAATCAGAAGCATTAGTCAGCTCTTCATCAGACTCTGCGATATCCATGTCATCAGTTTCACCCCCTTCTGTGAAGTACGATGCCTTCATACCTAAGGACAATTGATTTTTTCGGGAGTTGATATCCAAAATCTTTACCTTAACACGGTCTCCTTCCGCAAAAAGTGAAGTAACGTTTTCAACCTTGTTATCAGATATTTCAGAGTGATGACATAAACCGCTCACATTGAAGGTTCCATCCAACTTAACAAAAACACCGAAATCAACGACTCTCTTGACAGAACCCTCATATATTTCCCCAACTTTCAAATCACCGAAGGACTTTGAGAGAGTGAAGTCACCACCGATATCGCTTTCCTTCAAGGACATTAAAACACGTCCTTCCGCTTCGCAAGCTATTATTCTACCAGTGACTGGTTGGAAAAGCTTGAAATTTTTCTTCCAGTCTTCCAAGAATGAATCGGAAATATCAGGAACTCTGACCAATGCAAATACAGATCTACCAATACTAACGAAGAGCCCATTGTTGCCAATACTTTTAACAAAACCTTTGACAATATCTCCACGTTTAATATCTTCAAGAGAGTCAATGGCTTTTTCTTTGGCCCCTTCGTCTCTCAATGAAACAGCAACTTTTTGATTATCCTTGTCAACACTAACAACAGTGGCGGAAATAAAATCACCAATATTGAAAACTTCATTCATTTTTTCATCGTAGTCATTCAATGCATCGGTAATGAAAGCACTAGCGATGATATTTTCTCCCAAACCGACTAAAACATAAGCATCGGCAATTTTTAGAACTCTGGCAGGAAGCTTATCACCAACCTTGATCTCATCAATACTATGTACAGTTTCTGATCTGTTGGTCAAGGCTAGGATATTATGCTCAGAGTCATATGCCTTTACCACTGCTTTTATGGCAGATCCTTCTGGTAATTTGTTGGAAATATCATTTAATACAGTTGCATCATCAGAAATATCCATTAATGAAATCCTTGCTCTAAAATTGAGTGAAAGAGATACCCAAACATAACCTCTTGCGATATCATCAACAAAAACAACCCACTCAGAGCCAGGTGTGGTTTGTTCTAATGTAATTGGTTTGAATGGCTCATTTTTGGCTTTGATTTCATCTTTACGGATGGACAACTCTAAAGTGGTGTTCTTGCTTACACCATGGCCAACTGGAGAAAAGCGACCTTTCTTATTATCGCGATAACCAATCACTTTGACATCAATAACTTTATTAACTTTGAATTGTGATAAAGGATTTTTAAAGTCTTTTATGTCTTCCCAAGAGTTGAAACATTGAGAAGAGTCAACTCTGGCTAATAAGTTATCAGCAAGTTGGATATTCAAATGTGTTGGTTTGATTGATTTGATTAAACCCTTAGTAACAACACCAGGAGAATAATCACTTGTGGATTTCTTGGATTTGTCAACAGGACTCACAAGTTTTACATTTACAGCTTCGTCGCTTCCTTCATAAAGTGACAATAAAAATCTTTTGTTATCATTGTCAAGTTTGATAACATTACATGCAACAGACTGATTCTTGTAAAACTTTTTGAACAAATCTTCCTTTGGATTTTCCAACGCATTCTTCGCTAAAATCAAACCAGTCAAACGACCTGCGAAAGTAACGAAAAGTCCCAAATTTGTCAAAGATCTAATGTAACCATGAACAATCTTATCACTAACTTGAATATCATTAAAAGATACAGGGAGTTCATTAATTTTAGCAGAATCAATTAAAGATCTTTTGGCAGATACAGTTATAGACCTAGATTTGTTATCCTTATCTAAGACCACAGTTTCAATCGTTTCACCGATTGTTAATTTCTTGAAAATTTGCCTGTTCTTCTCATAATCAGCATCAGATAAATGACCATCCTCAATCACACCACGCAAATTAGATCCTTCTAATTCAACGATGACTGAGTCCTTAGTCTTTTCTACCACAATGGCCTTCACAACAGATTTACCAACTTCCAAGCTTCTAATCTCCTCAGCTTGACCTGAAGTTAATTGAGATGATTGTCTTAAAGTAACCATTAATCTGTTGTTCTCTTTATTAACCTGGGTAATAGTAGCTGTGACAGTTTGACCAATTTTTAAATAGTCGCTAACTTTTTCCACAAAAGTTTCCGAAATTTCACTTTTTGGTAAGAATGCTCTAACGGAACCAAAAAATGCAACGAGAGCACCATTGTGCACGTACCTATCCACGGTAGCATGAGTCTTCAATCCAACATAAGCCTTGTCAAAAGAAGCTAAAACTTCTTCGTCTTCTATATTTACCATAGATTTTCTAACGGTGACCAATAATTTTTTACCATACTTACTCAAAATTCTACCTCTTATTTTACCACCAACTCTAAATTTTCTTTCGGGGTAAACCAATTTGATATCGGATAAGTGGTTTGATGGAACAAGAGCTTCAAAACCATCAACATTAACAATTAATCCATTTCCTTCGGGTAAAATTTTGGCGACTTCACCGTTAACTAACGAACCAATTGGAATACTATCAACATTTAAAAACTTTGCATTTATTAATTTTGGTTCAGCGGTTAAGACAATCAAGTTATCAATTTCGTTGTATCCAACGACTCTAGCTTTATGATTGGAACCAATAGTATAATTTATACCTAAATCTAATTCAGGATCGATTTTGGAATTATGGATTTGACCTTTTAAATTTGCTGCACCAAATGTAACATATAAATACTCTGAATCAGCGGCAGTGATTGTTACATTTTCAAATAAATGGCCAACAGGGAATGCTTCTAAAGGATTTGTTCCATCGGTGTCTGGAGTAGGGGCTAAATTAAGGATATTAGGTAAATGGGATAAAACAAGTTTCTTAGTACCTTCTTTTGTGAGAACACCAAGTATCCTAGCTTTTATTGCACTACCGATAGAAAACTTATGATTTAATTTTTTAATGTCGTATTCACCTAATTGTGGTAATGAGATGGTACCATCAATCATACCAAAGACTCTGGTAACAATACCATCCTTAGTAATATCGGATACAAGAGCATCGACAACGGTACCTGGTTGAACGGCATCAATGGAGCTGATTGTAGAGACAACCGATTTCTTTATATTTTGAATTGCTTGAGCAGGTCTCAATGTAACAGTTCTAGATGAAGGTTTTGATACAATTGAAGCTAACAAGACAGAGCCAGTTATGATATCCTCAATTTCGATATCTTTAGACGATTTTAATTCTTTATTTGAGATAAAACCACTCATTTCATCTTTTCCAATGTTCAAAATTAAACCGTGATCTTCGATAGATTTCACAGAAGCTTGTAAAACATTACCGATACTGAAATCATCTGCTTCAATATTTTCGTTCACGGATTCTGGCTCAACAGTCAATTGAATTCTTTTCTTTTCTGAATCAGATGGGACAACTTTAGCTTTTATCCATTGACCAACTTTGAATGCTTCTGATAATTTAGGAAGTTCCTTGATGGTTGAATTTGACGTTGAATTGTCTTCATCATCACTTGAATCAGCAGCTTGGCTTTCTTCATACTGTTCTATGGCACTAGTGAATTCTTCACTGATCGAAGTTATTGGGACAAAACCGACCAAGTTATCACCAAGTGCAATGGCCAAATCAAGCTTGTTGATCTGAACAATTTGTCCTAAAACCAATGTGTCCGGTATTAAGTTTTTGAAAGTGAATCTTTCAATGGTAGTTTTATCTTCTTCTTCTGGCTTGATTTCTGACTTAGATGCCTTCTTGGATTTTTTAGCCTTCTTGGATACTTGTTCTGGGTTGGAATGATTTGGTCTCTTGGAAGAACTAGAAGCTTCGAAAAGTACATCTCTGGTAGCTTCGTTGGATATTTCTTTAACTTCTAAAGGAGTCAACACGGGGGCCCCACCTCTAGGAAAAGCAACTTCGCTGCTACTTATAACAGACTTAGAAGTTGGATTATCCACCATATTTCTGATCTTTTAGATTATATATGAGTATATAGTTAGGATAAGTTAAAGAGCTACTTATACTTGAAAGACTGCTATACTTGATTTTTTTTTTTTTTTTCTGTTCTCATCCCATCTCCCATCGTCCTCACTATACTGAACAAAAAAAAAAATTTTTTTTTTTTTTTTTTTTTTTTTTCTTTATTTGATATAGTGTTCCATCGCCGGATTAGAGAGGTGTTTTCGCACCTAAATCCTGTCATACTACAAATATAATTTATACGATTTAAATCATAGATTAGATTAGAATTATATAAAGAAGTCAATGAAATTTATTAAGCTATTTTTCTTTCGTGTGCTTTACCTGCAGCCTTCTTTTCTCGCATGATTTTTTCAGCTTCTTCAAAATGGTACTTTTTAGTTAATTTAGCATAGTAAATTCCACAAGCGTTGCACAAGGTTTTGCAACTTGGTGGACCTTTTCTCCACTCGGGAGTCTCTCTTGATCCACATTGTTCACATTGAATATCCTTTTTAACCATGAAATCCTTGTTAAGGAAGCTTTTCTGAATTGGGGACATATGAGCGTTTGTCTCTAGCACCGGCTTATTGATGTTTAAATATAAAATTTCTCCACCCATGTTGATTTCGCTCTTTCGTCTTTTAGGCGATACTTCCCCTTGTTTCGGTCTTTTTTGTAAGTCACCCTTTGTCCTTAATTCGTGAAGGTGAGTTGAAGAATCCGACTTCTTGCTTCTTTCTTCATTTGGCGAGGAAGGGGTAGTCTGTAATATATTCTGATATTTTGCCAATGATGACCTATAGTTTTTCAATCTTTGAACCGCTTTTGTATGCTGTTCCAAATCAAGTAGGAGAGAATCAAGACTATAAGACGTTATTGAACCCATGAAGTTCCTAAATGCATCTCTTCTTATCTTTTTCTCCATTCCTTGGGAATCCACTACGTGGCCATCTAAGGTATCAATACTTGGAGAGTACCCAGACTTGGAATTTGCAATCAAGTTTGCATATCCATAATATATTTCACTTACATTATGATTGATGTTGTTGGAAGATGATATAATCTTCTGTAAATCATTTATCAATTCTTCCTCCTGGATTTTTGTTGGTTGTTCAGGACTATAACCAGTTGTTGTCGACGAGCTTTTAACGTGGTGTGCTTGGTGTGACGAAGGCAACATACCAGCTGAATCGGGTGAAATATTTCTATGAAATGAGCTCTTTCTTTCCAGGTTAATCAGTTGAAAAGAAGACGTATATTCATGTGAATGATCGACCAGGGTTTCTGCTGGAAACCTGAAAGTTCTAAACTCTAAACCTGGTTGCCCTCTTTCATGATAAGAATAATCAGGAAATTGTTTTCCTGTTGTATCCTGAGGACTTGGTAGAACTGATGACAGTATATCAGACTCACCAGTTATTGATGCTTGAGGAGTGTGGGCAATTGTGGGAAAAGAATTTGAAACATTCACCGAGTATTGAGAGTGATGACCTTTATTAAAGGGAAGGGAATTACGATGAGAGACAACCAGGGAATACGTTAGGTCGTGGTAATTAGGCCCAGGATATACTTGCTGGAGGTGAGAAGTCTGGCCATGAATCAGACTTGCAGCCTCTGAAGTATCTCCAGGCTTATGCTGGGGCAAACCGAGCATTAATTCCTGGACAGACGGTAGCCTAGAATGATTTGGTTAGTAAGAATTCAAAAGAATTTTAAATCCAACGAAACAGTGACAGATACATAACAATTTCTGATAACAAATTCCCATCATTTTCGATGTACGTGCCGCATGCTTCGTTAATATTATCAATTTTACATACTTTTTAGATGGTTGCTCTTCTCTGCCATCTGTATTTGACATCGCCAACATTTATTAAAGGAATATGATAATTTTAACTAACGCCTTTCTATCTTTAATTCTTAAAATTCTGATTTTTTCTTTAATTTATGTATAATTATCTGCTTAAATTCAGTCAGAATAAGTTGAAGATTGTTTTACTTATAAAGTTAATTGAAAGGACAACGTTGATTTATTCAGGACTGACAACGTTTGATTGAGAAAATAATGACAACGAAAACCGATTAATTTTCCGTTGAAGGTTTGTAATAAAAAAGTAGCCCCAGCAGTAGCACCCTTTTAACCAAAGCAAAATGGAGTAAACTTTTTCGTTATTTCTTTGTTTTAAACTTTTCCTTTTTTTTAACCTTGTTTCTTTTTTGAAGTGTTCCAGAAATTCCTTTCCTTTATTATTATGATGTTCGATTTCAATTTTTGCTTCAATTATAACTTTGCTTTGACTATAGCCTTGTAAGATGGTACTTCATTCCACTTTAAATTCCTCTTAGTCTCTTAATATTTGAAAATAAAAGTAGCAAGTTGATTTTCTGTGTGATCCTAAGCAGTATATCAATAAGCCATGACCGTTGAAAATTTCTTCGACTCATTTCTGCAACCCAAAATAGTCTACTCTGTTGGTTTGTGGCTATCTATTTGCGTAAGTCAAAATTGGATGCGATTTTCCGAACGGGACGCAAAAACTCTCTTTTTTTTTTTTTTTTTCAAAAGAAAAAAATGCTGCAAGCCAAAGCAGTTTGAAGTATGCAAGTTGTCTCCAATTCTCTCATTTTGCGATGCAGATGATGTTTCAAAACATTTGCAATTAGGGCAGTAAAATATTATAATACACAAGTAATAAATTGTAAGAAGTCATGAATATAACAAAATTGGTAACGATACAGAAGTAACAAAATCAGAACTAATACCAAAAAATATTAAAATCAATAGAAAAAGACAACTGTACAACGAACTAATTTTCGCTTATGCTTGAAGCGATACGATGAGCATGTAAACAGGGTATTTATTTTCGTTTTTTATTTTGTTTTGATCTGGATGAATTACGGTTAGAATTATCTTTAATAACAACAGTACCGTCTCTAACGTCTTGAGGCTCGTTTTTAAACTTTTCTTGACTTTCGAGGTAAAACATTAAATCATTCACTTGCTCGTTTAAGTCTTTGTTGCTACTTGTCAATTCATTATTTTCAGTCGTTAATGTGTCAATTTTTTTAGATAGTGCATCATTAAGTATGTTAGAACTGTTGAGTTCTTTAGCGAGTTCTTGAATCTTATTATCTTTGTTCGTTATTTTTGTTTTCAAGGACGGAATAGTTTTAGTGGTTAATTGCTCCATTTTTGATGTTAAATCCTCAACTTTTATTTCTAAATTCGTTAATGCTTGCTGATTTACAGTATTTTCAGCCAAAGATGAACCCCTTCGAGATTTGGGTGCAGCCCTTTCATTTAATAACGTCTCGTAGAACTCTCTTTGACTAGCTAATTGGCTAATTAATAATTGAGAATATTCAAATCCAACCTCATCAATTTTATCAAATGTTTCATTACTACTTGATCCAATATACTTCTTATCATCACTACCATTTGAGGAGCGGCTATTCTTTTCAGGTAATTCAACAATTTTTCCATCCGATTCATTTGCTACCAACCGATGTACATAATTGTCACCAGCGTAGTCCCAAACTCGTGAAGTATTTAATTCCATGGCAAAACAATGACCTGTATTGATAAAGTGCTTTAAGGAATGTTGATCGGGTGCATACCTATCACAACCTACATTTCCACATATTAGACAAATCCATAAGTTTGTATCATTAGCACAATCCATGCAGTGCTCATTTGTCTCAATCACTGTGTCCGAACTTACATCTGTTGAGGATGACGACGCACCTTGTGACTGTTGTAATTGTTGTAAACGAGAGCTGTTGTATTGCAGCAATCTACGAATGGATCTTCTAACTTTCTGATTAGAGACATTGTTTGAATATCTACATATGGGACACGTATCATCTGACCATTTAGATAAACATTGACAATGAAATGTATGTTGGCATGCTATTGTTAATAAACCTGTTACCGCCGAATCCATCCTTTCCAAACAAACTGGACATGTAGGTAATTCTACTAAAAGTTCGTCCGAAGAGGATCCAGGGTCATTGAGGGATGGTGACGTAAAAGGATCCGTCAATAAAAATGGGATCAAGGATTTGGAAACTTCTGGAACAGTTCCATTTTCTGACATGGCTCTCGTTTCAAAATGGACTGATTTCACGAAAACAACATGACATGACTCCGGCTCCATAGAATTGAATGCCTTCCCGTTAAAATTAAGTTGAAATTCTGCTGTTTTTAATATGTCACTAAATTTAATTAATACTAGAAATCTATTTGGTTTTTCACTCTTTAATATTCTAATATGAGTGATATACTTCATGTAAGAGTCTCCAATGAACCCTAATAAATCAGTTGCAGTAAAATATGTAGGAACTGCAATTATAGAAACCATTGTGTCATCACCAGCATTGGTTATCTCTCTCGGTTGTCGATTTGCTTTGTTCGGAGGGACCGATGACGAAGATGATGATGAGGAGCCAGCTATTGCCGAAGACACAAATCCAGACTCGGATTCCTCTTCATCTTCGAATTCTCTAAATAGTCTTATTGTACCCTCTCCCAAGAACTTTGCCCTTAAGGGTTCAGCAAATTCGGAGGACATCCCTGATGAGTTATTGGAGGAAAACTTGAAACGTGATGGATTGTCAATTGTTGTGATACTGATTGGAGAATCTCTATAGTCACAGGATGTTGTCTTATTGGGACTATTCAATTCTATAAAAATCTGATAGGAGTCTGTACCTATCATTATTTGAATAGGGATTGTTAATTATTCATTAGCATCATGTATTGATAAATCATATCTTCTTTGATCGCGCTTAAACAAAACAAAAAAAAAAAAAAAAAAAAAAAAAAAAAAAAAAAAAAAAAAAAAAAAAAAAAGAAAAAAAAAAAAAAAAAATTGAAGACTATAGACACTACAGATCCCTTAGTAGTCTAGAGTGTATTTATGTAATATACAATAATAAATAAACTCAATGGGAGTAGAATCAAAGAGAAAACTTTTCTTTGTCAAAATGTTGAAGGCTGTGAATGATTTCACCTTTGTCACCAATGATTTCATTTTCCTTTCCGTCTAAAACCTTCAACGCATTAGAATCTGGAATCCAAATAACATAAGCATTAGCATTTTGACCTGAAATGACACCCGGAATACCATCTTCAAAGATCAAACACTCCTCAATTTTTATGAGGTCCAATCCTTTTACTTGACGTTCGGCATTAATACTATCCAAACAAGTGAACCAAATATGAGGATTTGGCTTACCCTTCCCAGGAGGAATTCTCTTATCATCACCGGTGACAATATGCTTACCAAAAAGCTCGAATCCTTCTTGTAAATGCTCTGTTTTTCTTCTATAGTTGATAGTATTGGAACTAGTTCCTAAAGCAATCGGAACGTCATTTTGCCTTAAATATTTCAAAAGTTCCAAGGCTCCAGGTAAGAATCTCGAGCGTTGCCATTTATTTTCTTGGACTTTAATTGATCTGCTAATAAACTCTTCTGGTGTAAGTGGCAAGTCATATTCTTGAATCATGATTTTGGTAGCTTCAGTACCCGGGCGACCTTGTAATTTGATCTTCACGTCCCAAGTCATAGGCCCTTTGCCAAATTCGGCTAATAGCTCAGATGAAGCCTCAGTATAAATGTCTTCAGTGTTCAAGATGGTACCATCCATGTCTGAAACATTTGTGGGGTAATTGTTAATATCTAAATTATTCACTGGAGATTATCTGAGATAACGTACCGAAAAGACATGCTTTAATATTTGTTGGGCTAGACAAGTTAGTAATCAAATATTGACCAAAAAAAAAAAGCTATATTGCAATAATGGGGACATACAATTTCGTCATTCGTTTATAATCGTTGGTAGAATATTAGAATAGTGTAAAGAAAGGATTCGACCAGATTTCATTTTTCAAAGAAAGATTACTGTGAAGCAAAAAAAAAGTGCTTTGATGTTGCGCGTACATGAGAGGAGAAACTAAATAGTAATAAATTTACAGATTCAAAAAGATAATAATTTTTTTAAAAAATTTACGTTATATGATAAAATGATTTGAGTTCAAAAAGGGAGATTGAAATAAATAGATGGAAAGGTTAAAAAAAAAAAAAATAAGGAAAAGAAAGAAAGAAACTGAATGAAAAAGAAGCAAGAAAGATCATAACGGAGCATTTTTGAATAAGTATGATATACTTTCACCATTATGAAGTCTTCTTACTGCTTCTGCTAAAACAGCAGAAACGTCAATAGTATCCAATTTTGGACAAAGGTCCAATTTTTCTTCGAAAGGAACAGTATTAGTACAAACAACACGGTTAAGTTTGGAATTATTAATGTTTTTGAGAGCATTACCAGATAAAATACCATGAGTAACAATAGCAATGACATCTTTAGCACCATTGTCCAATAAGACTTCGGCAGCCTTAGCCAAGGTACCACAAGTATCAGCCATATCATCAACAATAACGCAAATCTTATCGGTGACATCACCAACTAAAACCATTTTTGAGACTTCATTTGCTCTAGCTCTTTCTTTATGGATTAAAGCAAAGTTTAAATCAAGTCTATCAGCTAAACCAGCTGCTCTCTTAGCTCCACCCGCATCTGGAGAAATAATTATGGCTTCTTTATAGTTAATCTTTTCTTTTATATATCTTACAACACTTGGTTCAGCATATAGATTATCAACTGGAACATCAAAAAAACCTTGAATTTGAGAAGCGTGTAAGTCCATTGTAATAACATGGTTACAACCAGAAGTAGTAAGCATATCAGCCATTAGTTTTGCTGTTATTGGTGCTCTTGATTTATCTTTTCTATCTTGTCTGGCATAAGGAAAATTTGGTAATATGACTGTAATTCTACGAGCACTGGCAGTCTTACAAGCATTAATCATGATAAGTAATTCAATAACACGATCATTAACAACCCCAGACCCTATTTGACAAATAATGAAAATATCTTCATCTCTCACTGATTCACCGATAGAAAATTGAACTTCACCGGTTGAATCCCTCTTCAATTCAGAAGGAGTCAACTTCAAGCCCAACCTTTTGGCAACCAACTCGGCTAAGCCCCTGTGGACATCACTAGCCAACAATTTGATGGAATTGGTAGACATTTTATAAACCAGATATTATATAGATGAATAGGAAAAAAAAAATTTTATTGAATGAAAATTTTAACTGATGGGTTTCTTCCCTATTTCCTCTTTTTATAAAGACGTATAGTACGGACTTAAAAGCTGAATACTGATAGCGTTAATCTCAGAAACTAGTCTGACGTGTATCAAATATAATATAATTAATATGGGTTGATATTCCCATCTAAAATCACGAAAATATCATATACTAAATCAGAGTCCATCAGAAAGATTCAGCGAATACTCTCTTTAAGAGAAAAAGAAAAAATTGACTCCATCAGTCTGAAACTGCACATAAGCCTAGTTACCTAAAAAAAAAAAAAAAAGTAGGAAAAAAAAAAGTAGAACCACATCGCACTCAATCTCAGTTAGTGAATCAATCTAAATACTTCGGATGCTCCAATGGAAGAATAGAAAATATATAATGATTACGTACAATCTTTATTTATTCTGTATACTGTATATATCATGTCTAGAACAAGCCTTCTAAATCTTCTTCCTCTTCATCATCATCTTCTTCTTCGTTGTTATTATCATCGTCGTCTTCTTCTTCTTCTTCTTGAGCTACTCGGTTAGGATCCTTAGTATGATTGGGAGCCAGTTTTTCTTGTAATCTTTGCTGTTCATCTCGTATCTTAGCCAATTCTCTCTTTTTGATCTCAAGTTGACCCCTGAGAGTTCCCATATTAGATTGATACTTCATTTGTATCATTTTATTTGGATTATTGCCGTATTTCTCCTTTTGGGATTTCAAAACTTGTTCAAGATCCACAATGTCTTCTTCCAATTTTTTGGCTTTACTCTTTTCTTGCTTGACATTTTCGTCCTCATCTTCCTCTTCTTCCTCTTCATCTTCTTCATCATCGTCGTCGTCGTCATCGTCATCTTGTTCTTGTTCTTGATCACCAGTGCCTTCGAAGAGTTCATTCATGTCTTCATCTTCATCTTCATCTTCGTCATCGGCATTACCATGAATTTCATTGTGAATATTATGATTTGATTGTTTTACTGATACTCCAGCTGTTCCAGCCTCTTCGTCCTCTTCTTCTTCTTCTTCGTCTTCACTTTCATCTCCTTCTAATGCTTCCAATTCTTGTTGTAATGCATTTTCTAGTAAGTCAACATCATTTTGGAGTTGTTGACCCTCTTCTTGTTGACCACCATCTTCTTCTCTTTTAATTGGCAATTTGGGCTCACCATTTTGTGGTAGTGGTGAACTAACGGATGAAGGAGTGGTACTAGTATTACCAGTGCGATATCTATTCACCTTATTTAAATCAACCAATTCATAATGTGTCTCTTCTGCTTTATTGTCTCTTTTAACGAGTTCTTGCACTCTTGAATCGATATCATCCATAACCCGATGACTCACTTTTCGAGGTCGGAATCTACGATGCACACCTTCATATGGATATGATAAACCATCCTTATGTATTATTCGGGTTGGTTTAATCTCCTGATTGGGTGACATCTTATATAATGGATGAACATAAGTATCATCAGAAACAATCTCAAAGTCCCTTTCAATGTTGAAATCTTCAGGATTTATGGGATGAAGAACCAATAAAATTTGACATATATCAATGGTTTTATAAATATTTTTCTTGTCGACTGTCTTATAAAGTTCCGTAAGAGTTGGTAAATCAATTAATCGTGCAGAATATAATGTTTGATTTACATGGACAACTGCTTTTTCTTTTGTAAGCCATTTTATAAATATATTTGACAAATTACCAGTATCAACTGCACTCTGAACTGCTTCAAGGTTTATATCATTAAGAAATCGTATCACAATACCCTCCTCCACTAATGGATCATCTTCTAAGTCTGGTGCTTCCGCATCATAACCTTCACCTGGTATTCTTGTAGGCTTAATACGAATATTGGTAACTTTACCAAGTTTTGAAGAGGAGTTTGATGACCCTGTTGTTCCCGCTGATGCTTTAGCCTTTTCTTGCGAATTCGAAAGCTTTCCGGCTAAGTTTATCTTGAGCTTTTTATGTTTTTCCTTTTCTATTGATGGTTCCTTTTTTATTATTCCTCCTTTATTGTCTTTTGGTGCTTTCATCGATAGTTTCAACTTTGGTAAACTAGGACTAGATGTACTATTATTAGTATTTGGGCCTCCAGTGGAGGGAGACCTCAGACTGGAGCCATTATTTCCACTGTCATTGGATGACGGCACTTTAAGTTTCAATTTCAATGCCATTTTCAGCTTCCAACCCGCTTATATTTGAACCTAATTCGCTTTTAGTATGTTTTCTTTTTCAAAATGAAAGATTCTTTTGATTTCTCAAAAGATGAAAGAGGAACCGATTTTTAGGTGTATGGGTTGCGAGGTGGAGATTGAAAAAAAAAAAATTGCAGAGCAGAGATAAGGCTCTAATTTTGCTACCCTCTGCAAATTTTTAATATTTATACTAACGAACCATTAAGCACCTGCTATATAGAAACTCATACTGCTAGAGGCACCTTAATTACCGAGGAATAAGATGGCTGGAACTTCGAAATCAAGAAGTGCACGCACTAGTATGAGCAGAAGATCATCTTCAGCTGACAGACTAAGTCGTCGAGGTTCAATATCCTCCGTTGATTCTTCCTATAATGACGAAAATAATCATGAAATGTACGCCGGTGCTGCTTCGGAGGTAATTCCTTCGTCAATTAGCTCCTTACATTATCCACACCGTTTCAGCAGCTATCGTCGTGATAGTAATATATCAAGAGAAACTTCTCCTTTGATTGTTCCTTCAACGTCCTATGAGAATAATGAAAATGAATTATACTCAATTAAGTCCAATGCTACTGGAAGATCTGTGGACACTCAAGTTAATTTTAAATTTTTTTCTCCTGATGAGATTGAAATGGCACCTGGTGGATCAACGTTGGAAAATCCTGAAGACCCAGTTGATTACAACACTGATTGGGATTACAGTCTAGACAAATATGACGCTGATGAACAGGCTTTTTCTGGTAACCACAAATTGAAAGGAGTCTCACCAAAGCATGATATCGGGACAATTGAAGAAGAGGCTAATAAACAAGCAAAAGACCATGGATATCAAGGAAGTGACCATGACGATGATGATAGTGGGTATGGATCAATAAACACAAATCTCGATGACGTTTTCCGCACCCGTCGAGGTTCAAGTACGTCTTCCAAGAGTGATGATGAGTCGAGGCGACAAAGTTTTTCGAGTAATGTTAAAGACGACGAAGAAATACCTGAATTTCCAGCTATACTGGAATATCAGCGTTATTATTTAGCGGAAGAAGATCTAGTCATTGGTATAGCTGGCTATAAGAATTGTCTTTCCAGGCTGTTATTATATTACTGCATTTGCATATTCACTTTTGGACTTGGATATTTGATATTACGATGGCTTCCACGTTATCGTATTAATTTAATGGGTTCAAAGTGTAGTTTGGGAAAGTGTGATTGGTGTGTAATCGAAAATGAGTTTGGAGAGTTATCCATAGTACTGATTCGCAAACAAAGATATGGTGAACGACTTTCGAATTTTTTGCCCATTACAGAAATTAGCGATGATGATATTAATGATGTTGATAATGAAAGTCAAATGGAAAATAGACTTAGCGATTTATTACATACTAAGCAAACAAAGGAGAATAATCCAGTTATTCCATATATTCGCTCATTTCAGTATAGATATATTAATTTTTTCTATAATCCTGTTGAGGACATATTCCGTACTAATACTACTTGGTATGATTTAGACTGGTTGAATGTACGCCATTTAAAAAATGGTATAACGCAATCTATTCAGGAGCAAAGAAGAGGTATATTTGGTGAAAATAATATTGAGATTGAAGAAAAGTCAATTATTCAATTATTGTTAGATGAAGTTTTGCACCCATTTTATATTTTCCAAATTTTTTCAATTTTTCTTTGGTTGGCAGATGACTACTATTATTATGCACTGTGTATATTTATTATTTCATTATTTTCGATAGCCAATACTTTGATTGAAACAAAATCGACAATCAAACGATTGCAAGAAATTTCGAAATTTAAGTGTGATATCAGAGCATGGCGTAATGGTTTTTGGACTCAAATTGACTCAAACGAATTAGTTCCAGGAGATGTATATGAAATAGACCCACTGCTTAATGTTATTCCATGTGATTCTCTTTTGTTAAATGGTGAATGTATAATCAATGAATCAATGTTAACTGGTGAGAGTGTACCGGTCACCAAAACTCAAGCTACTCAAGAAACAGTTAAATATTTGAAAGAAAATTTCACCAATCCAACACTTGCAAAATCCTTTTTGTACAATGGTACTAAGATCCTTAAATGTAAAAGTTATACTGATGAACCTGTTTTAGCAATGGTTCTTAAAATTGGGTTTAATACCACTAAAGGTTCATTAATCAGATCTATGTTATTCCCTAAACCTACTGGATTCAAATTTTATGAGGATTCATTCAAATACATTGGGTTTATGACTTTAATCGCGGTGATAGGATTTATATATTCTACATATAACTTTATTCAATTAGGAATTGATAAATCGATTATGATATTAAGGGCATTAGATATAATCACAATTGTTGTTCCACCGGCTTTACCAGCAACATTAACAATTGGGACCACATTTGCAATTAGTCGATTGAAAAAATTTCACTCGATTTATTGTATAGCACCAACCAGGGTCAATATTGGAGGTAAATTGGATGTTATATGTTTTGATAAAACTGGAACACTTACTGAAGATGGGTTAGATGTATTAGGAGTTCATGTAACAAAGAATGCCCATGGAAGAAAACAAATTATATTTGAGGAATTAAAACGTGAGGTTACAGAATTGAGACATGTTGGAGATGAATCAGTAACTAAATTCTTAAACTATGGATTTGGGCTGAATCAAGGTAATAATAAAACATTTAATAGTAGTGAGGAATTAATAACAGGAATGGCTGCATGCCATTCACTTAGAATAATTGATGATGAAATAATGGGAGATCCACTTGATGTTAAAATGTTTGAATATCTGAATTGGAAACTTGAAGATCAAGATGGAATTAGGGCATACCCTAGTGATAGTGTATTAGGGTATCATGAAGGGATTCAAATTATTAAGGAATATGAGTTTATATCTTCATTGAGAAGAATGTCTGTAATGGCCGAACATTTTAATGGGAAAAAGAGTATATTCACCAAGGGAGCACCAGAAGTTATGATTGATATTTGTCGACCAGAAACGATACCACTTGAGTATGAAGAAATTTTACATGATTATACCAAAAGAGGTTATCGAGTTATAGCCTGCGCATCCAAAGAAATTGAAGAAGAAGAAGAGCAAGATTTGAATCGAGAAAAGATTGAGCTGAATTTACAATTCAATGGATTTATAATATTTGAGAATAAATTAAAGGAATCAACCAAATCAACTCTTAAAGAATTAAATCAAGCACAAATTCGTACAATAATGTGTACTGGGGATAATGTACTTACTGCCATTAGTGTTGGGATTGAAAGTGGGATATTAAATGAAGGAATTGATATATATGTACCAAGATATGATCCAGAAGATAATGATACTAATTTAGTATGGGAAGGATATCAAAATAATGAACTTAAATTAGATTCATATACGTTAAAACCCAATTATGGAAATATTCGAGAAGAAGTTAAAGAATATAGAATTGCAATAACTGGGGATATTTTTAAATATATTTTAATTGATTTAATTCAACAAGATAGTAGATTTGAATCATTAAAGGAGAAAATATTAATGAAGTGTGATATATTTGCTAGAATGTCACCAGATGAAAAACATGAATTAGTTGAACAATTACAAAAAATTGATTATACTGTTGGATTTGTTGGAGATGGAGCCAATGATTGTGGAGCATTAAAAGCTGCAGATGTTGGAGTTTCATTAAGTGAAGCAGAAGCATCAGTTGCAGCACCATTTACTAGTCGAATATTTGAAATTAAATGTATACTTGATATAATTAAAGAAGGTAGATCAAGTTTAGTAACCAGTTTTTCATGTTTTAAATACATGTCATTATATCTGGCAATTCAATTTATTACGGTTAGTATATTATATAAAAAGGGAACAAATTTAGGAGATTTTCAATTTTTATATATTGATTTATTTTTAATATTACCATTGGCAATATTTATGTCATGGCTGAAACCTTTTAATAAAATTATTATTAAAAGACCAAGTGCAAATTTAGTTAGTCCAAAAATTCTTATACCATTAGTATTACAAATCTTAGTAATATTAATATTTCAAATAATTATTTGGAAATTAGTTCAATTTCAAACTTGGTATATTAAACCAATTCCAGGTGGTGATGATGCAGTTAAATCAAGTGATAATACCGTTTTATTCCTTTATACAAATTTACAATATATTTTAATTGCAATTGTTTTAAGTCGTGGACCTCCTTATAGACAACCAATTTATGAAAATTGGCCATTCTTATTCAATTTAATAATAACTATATTAATTTCTTGTTTATTATTTAAAATTGATGAAAATCTGTCATTAGGTAACTTTATGCAATTAACAAATATGAGTAATGGAATGTATACTACAATTATCATATTATCAATAATCAATTTATTAATCATGATTAAAGGGGAAGAATCTTGGTTTAAACATGTTGCTTTCTACTACAAATCTTTAATCCATAGAAGGAGACAAAGTAAAAAAAGGTTTAAAAACTTACTCACGGACTTTGATAAACTTGAAGTAGTATAATCACCCCCCATTCCCACTTTATTCTCTTATCATTTAAATCTAACTGTCAAATCTGGTCTTTTTCGGTTTTGTTGGTTTGGGTTTTCAGTTTTTTGGGGTTGGACCCTCCAAAGAGTGGTGGTTCCTTTAATCCTATTTAGTGGGGTCGCTCACTGCACTGGTTCGGACTTTAACCCCAAGATGTCATTTCGGAGTTGGTCCCTTCGGAGTTGCTGTGGGTTCTCCTTGTTGGTATTTTTTTTTTTTTTTCTTCTTTTTGCTTTACTTTGTTTGTGCTTGTTTGTACTTGTTTGTACATGTTTGTACATGTTGAGTTCCTTTTGTTCTCTTTGACATCGGTTTTACAGTCTCGCCGACTTCCCCACTAGTATCACCAAAGCCTGAGGGGATATACCAGTACACCTCTCAACATATAGAAATATTCAGTAAAACTTAGATACACAATAAAACGATTCAAGTTATTCAAATTATTCACAATATTCAATACAGTATTTGGTATAGTAATGTAGTGCACGATTGTATACTTTACACAAAGGATGAGACCACGCAATACAGTCTTTAGTTAAGAGTACAGGTGTTTACGGTGCGGGTGAATGTTAGCAAATAAGCAGGCCATTCAATGGGTCTTTTTCTTTTTTTTGTTAGTCGTCTCTCTTTGACAGTTCATTTTGTGGGGTCATCAGTTCATTTGAATCAAAATGTTTACTTTTTATCATACAAAATGTGTCAACCCAAAATCCGATGAGATATAAATTTTTCAAATAAATACAATGTATAATCTTGTAATAACAAGAATGAATTTTTGATAATCTATAACAAGAAATATATTTAGATAGTTTAATTGATAACAGTATAACGTATAATAAAATGACCAATTCATCAATAAGTTCACATCAACTGAAAGAAATAAGTGAATTTTACTCCAATGATAATATGCCACAACCAATAAGTAAAATTAAAACAACTGGAGATGGAGATGAATTTATTCATATTGGGAATCAAAAATTTTATCGTCATGAATTGATGAGTGCTTTTGGAGGTACTCTTAATCCTGGTTTAATGCCACCACCAAGTCATGAATTAGCTAATCCTGCTGCTTTTGGATTATGTGCTTTTGCCATGACTACTTTTGTATTATCTTTATATAATGCTCAAGCAATGGGAGTTAAAGTTCCAAGTGTTGTACTTGGATTAACTTGTTTTTATGGAGGTGCAGTTCAATTTTTATCTGGTGCATGGGAATTGGTTGTTGGTAATTGTTTTGCTGGTACTGCTTTGGTTAGTTATGGTAGTTTTTGGTTAAGTTATAGTTGTATTTCAATTAAAGCTTTTGGTATTGGTGCCGCTTATGAAGATCCAATTATGTTGGCTAATGCAACTGGTTTCTTTTTAATTGGTTGGGCTATTTTTACCTTTTTATTGGTTTTGGTTACTTTGAAATCAACTGTTGCCTTTTTCTGTTTATTTTTCTTTCTTGATTTAACTTTTATTTTATTGGCCGCTGGTGAATTCAGTGGTAAAGTTGGTGTTACTAGAGCAGGTGGTGTAATTGGTATTATTGCTGCCTTTTGGGGGTTCTATAACGCTTATGCCGGTGTAGCAAATAAGTCTAACTCTTATTTCCTTCCTCATGTTATTCCTTTAACTAGAAATTAATTAAATGTATGCTTATGAATGTCTTTTTTATAATAACTTCTTGTAGTGCTTGCGTAGTTGAAGTATAATTGGTAAGTATAATTGGTAAGTATAATTGGTAAGTATAATTGGTAAGTATATGGGTATTGGTTAGTTGCTGCAAATTGTCCTTGGTGTATGGGTGTGCTCGTATAATTATAGGTGTACTGGTGTTTTTCGGCGCTCCCACGTGTTTCAGTTACATTTTCTCTTTTTTTTTTTTTTTGTATCATTAAAAAGGTTAATATAATTGTCAAGAGATAAAACTAATCCATTAAAAGTATATATATATATATAGATAGATAAAGAAAGATAGATAGATATATCTATATATTTCCAATTTACATAACCCATCGTTATACTAATGTCGTCCAGTAATAAAAGAATTGCATTACCAGCAAGGGTTGAACCAAAAGTATTCTTTGCCAATGAAAGAACATTTTTATCATGGTTAAATTTTACAGTTATATTAGGATCATTGGGAGTTGGTTTATTAAATTTTGGTGATCAAGTAGGTAGAATAAGTGCTGGATTATTTACATTTATTGCCATGTTTACAATGGCTTATGCTTTGGTTACTTATCATTGGAGAGCAAAGGCTATTAGATTAAGAGGTTCTGGTCCTTATGATGATAGATTTGGTCCAACAATGTTATGTTTCTTCTTACTTGTTGCTGTTGTTATTAATTTTATCTTGAGAATTAGAGCTTAATCCTTCATTTCTTCTTTTATATTGCATTTTCTTTTTTATATTAATATTTAAAGTATTTGAACCCCCATTTTACTAGCGTTCATTCCTTGTAGACTCTCTTTAAATGTCTATATCTTTTCAAAAAATACAATGCCTCCAACTCTTTTGAATTGTTAGTTTTCATGAATGTTTAATACGTATTTTGCTTCACATACCTTTAACTATGTAATCACCTTTGGATAAGGCTTTTGATAAATCTTCACCATTCTCTATTTTTGTATTACGAAACCCTCGTTTGGCCATTTCTATAAATTTAGAATACCCTCCCAGCTCAATAGGATAGTCTTTGCCCATATAGACTAATGTTTTAAATAATTGACGTATCTTGGGATCCATCTTGTTAGATTAGGATTACCAATCTCCAGATTTTTCAACTTTTTTAGTCTTCTATATACATTTTTTTTTTTTTTTGTTGCGTTTCTGCTTTTTTAGTGCACCCAGGCTTTTCTACCCATATCTATATATATTAACAGACGATCATAATTGAATAGACCCAGTAAGATGGATACAACAACAAGGCCCGGTGGGTTCAGACCGGCCCAGATAGAGGCGTTATTCTTGGTTGAATTTGATATGTCGGAAGGATATAAAATCATATATGAAAAGTCTCCTAATAATATAAATTTGAAAGGATTAGATTATAAATGTTTACCATCAGGAATTCATAATTATGAATCAACTAATATAGTATTAAGTCATTTTGATAAAGAACAATTATATTATGGTGTTGCAAAATTTCGTCAATTCAATTCTAATGGAGAAGGTGAAATGGATAGATCCAAGATTAAAATGTATTCTATAGGAATTTTAACAAAACCATTAACAAATGATGAAATAGTAAATCAATTTTCAAATTTTGGATGGGAATATATTGATTTATTAGATGATTTATTAATAAAATATAATTTAAATTCAAATGAATCAATTTTAAATGAATTTTTTAAATCAAATCATCAATTAAATCAATTAAATTTAATTAATCATCCTTTAACTAAATTACCAAAATTTTTTTTAATATTTGGACCATTGATATTCCCAATTATTAAAAATTGTTTAATTGGTGAAAATGGATTAATATTTGATAATATTAATCATGATCATAATTCAATTGATTTTTTCGATATAAATTGTTTTAATTATTTAATATCTTTATTAAGTTTAATTCCAAAAGATTTAAATTTAAAAATGTCACCAAATCCTTCTCATTTTACTAATCCAATTTATCAAGTTGGTTTACCAGATGATTTTTTCTTACAAAATGAAAAGGGATTTATTGCTTCAACTAATGATGATATGATGAAAGTAATGAAACAAATTTATAATTATCAAATTCTGATTGAATCAACTAATCAAAATAATGAATTTTTTGATAAAGTTTGTCTTTTAAATAATAATGATGAATTAATTAAATCTACTAAAAAAGAATATCATTATTTTAAAATAATTTATAAAGATTTATTTAAATTTGATTCTTTAAATAATAATCATTCAAATGATGATTTATTATCAATTAATACTTCTAATTCAATTTGGTCAAAATTTAAATATTATCAACAATCTTCAAATAATAATGAACCAAATTGGTGGTTAAATCAAGCTACAAGTCCAATATCTTGGAGTGAATATATCTGGTCTGCTTTCACATGGTTTGCAAGTGCTGGTAACTTTGAATCATCTTCTTTTAATCAATTCAAACCTGATGATGATTCAAATGATTTACTGAAAGAATCTTTAACTCAATTCATTCAAATAATTGGTTATTTCCATAAATTAACCAAAAAATGGTTTCAAATTATCGATGATATAGTTGAAGATCAATTATTAGAACTATATCCAAATCTTGAATCAACTCCTCGAATTTGGGAAAAAATTAACGATAAATTTACAATTGAATTAACTTATCAAGATATTATTGATTTAGAATTAGACCCTTATTCAAATCAAGATTTAACTTTTATATCAAAATTCATCTTAAAGTATTGGAATAACGTGGTTGATGATGTTAATATTGGTATTGGTATTCATGGTTTCTGTTGCTAAATTATCTTCCTCCCTCTCTTTTAATCAATCTATCCAATGTTTACCGTACTTCGGCCTTTCTCTCTGTAGTATAACCCCATGTTCTCTATTCGTTTAATTCCTCATATTTCAATTCATTCGGTCAATTTTGAAGTAACCTTCAAAATATACTCGAAAATTGTCCGTGATGTCATTGTCGGCGTCCATCTCCCCTTTAGCCATACTCCTCCAAAGCCCCGATATTTCCATCACTAGTACCCTCGCTACTGCTCTTAACTCAACCTAATCGTCACCTTACTCTTACTTTTTACTATCGAAAATTAGCCTACGTCTTACACTAGTTCCCCAACTACTCTGCTACACGGCCATGTAACACCTTTGCAGTGCCAGTTCCTTGTAGTACTTTGGTTTCCCACCACTGTGGAACCATTTTTCACAGCTTTGGCAAAAGTCACCTAATTGAATGTCCGAAAGAACAAAAGAAAATGGAAAAAGTTCGTGGAACCGCACCAAAAAAAGAAAAAAATAACAAAAAAACAAAAAAAACTCTCAATTTAACAGGAAAAACTAAAAAAAAAAAAAAAAAAAAAAAAAAAAAAAAAAAAAAAAAAAAAAAAAAAAAAAAAAAAAAAAAAAAAAAAAAAAAAAAAAAAAGTAAAAGTAAATAAAGAATAGATAAACGATTTCGAATTGTTCAACTCTTTTTCCCTTTTTATTCACATCTTTCTCGGATACAATACACCAGATCAATCTCATTGATTCATTGGACGCCACTGAATTGCTTCTGAATTTGCCCATTCCGTGATATACTGGTTGTCCATCCCTTTATATTGAAAGTTCCACTGGATAGTTTTGTCATACGGTTATCGATTTGGTTATTGGTAATTTGAATTAATAATTGGGCCCTTGTATTGAAAGACCTTGGATTGGTGTATATATATATCTAGCTGATTCTCGTTAAGTCACTGGTCAGAAAAGATTGAGTATCTGCTTGATTAGAGCCTAGCTTCGTCCACTTTAAGATTCGAAACTAACAACGCCTCAAGGGGGGTATAAGTAATAGTTTTCTTTTTTTTCAATTTGAACCTGATATTTGGTATTGAAATTCATATTGGTATACTTACATTTGGTTATCGCTTAAGATTTATGTATAATCTTATTCTCCATCAAAGATCATAATTCCACTTGAACTAACATTACTTAGATAATCATTTTCGAATTCGAAAACAAATCTATAGTCAAAACTATAAAAAAAAAAAAAGCAAAAAAAAAAGTTCAAAAAACTAAAAACAGATATAACACAGGTAATTCAAGAAGGATATAGCCCTTGCTAAAAGACCGATTCAATCAAGTTCTGAAAAAATAACAATATGAAGGGTCAAAATAATTATAATAATAACCGGGGAAATAACCAAAAACCTGGTAGTGTTAATAGCAACAACAACAGCAATACTAATAATAATGGACATCGTCGCTCAAACTCTCGTTTCAATGGCAATTCTCCATCTGCCACCTCTTCTGATTCCAAGTTGAATGATGAACGTTTAGTATTCTTGATTTCAAAATCAATTGGGCAAAATGTTGTGGCTACTGTTACTTCGGGTGCTCGCTATCAAGGGTTATTATTAAGTAGTGATTTATCAGCTCTGGGCTCTGCTCCTTTGTCGGTTATTTTATCTAAACCTACAATTTTATCGAAATCAAGAATTGATGAAAAAAGTAATGCCGATTCTAATAATGATCTTCCTGAAAAACTCATCATTGAATCTAAAGACCTTATTGATTTAGAAGTTAGTGGTCTCAATATTGGTAAAGAGCAGTCAACCCAACAAAACAATGTATCAACAAATGCACAATCTCAACCACAACCTCAACCTAAAACTCAACAACTGAAATCTCCAAGTTATGCTGCTGCTGCTGCTGCTGCTGCTCCTCAGCAACAACCTCAAACCGTTCGCTCTCAAACTAAACAACCTGCTGATTCCAATAAATCTGAAAATAAGTTCAAAACTGATGCTGACATTTCATCTCAATTTCAATTCAGAGAACGTGAATTACAAAGATGGGTCCCTGATGATGATACTGCTCCAGTTAGTTTGGACGATGATACTTTCGGTGATATTGGAGGCTCTTCTGGTGCTGGTAATTGGGATCAATTCAAAGTGAATGAGGAAAAATTTGGTGTGGAGTCCACCTATGATGAACATTTGTATACAACCCGCATTGATACATCTGCTCCTGATTTTAAAGAACGTGTTAAAAGGGCTGAGCGTTTGGCTAGAGAAATTGAAGGCCAAGCAACCACTGACCGTCATATTTTAGAAGAAAGAGGTTTGGAGCTCGATTATGACGATGAAGATGAAGAAGATAAATATTCCGGTGTTGACAGACGAGGTGATGAATTAATGGCCGCTTTAAGAAATGCTAGCATCTCAAATGATTCAAACACTAAAAATTTTGCCCCTGGTAAATACGTTCCTCCTAAGCATAGAGCTGCCCAATATCATAATGATCCTGCCATTGTATCTAGTTCAGCTACCAAGAGACAGCCTGATGCCGCTTTGGGTCAACAACAACCAGACTCTCAACAGCAACCAAAAGTTCCTACTAAACCAGATTCAACTCCAAATCGTACTGCTACCTCGACCGTTGTTCCACCTAAACCAAACTCTATTCCTCCAAAGCCACCGGTTGCTAATCAACATAACGAGTCTTTCAGATTGAACGCACAAAGTGAAATCAATTCTTTAAGGGAATTTAGTGCTAATTTCAAAATTCCTCATAAAATGCCAACTGATTTATTGCCAATATTGGCTAAAGACAAATTGAAGCAAGATGAAATATTGAAAAAGCAACAAGAAAATCAAAGAAGGAAAGAACTTTTGGCTCAGGAAAAACAAAAACAAGAAGAAGCGAAAGAATCCAAGCAAAAAGGACAATCATCTATCTCAAATCAAGTCCCATCGCAAAAAAATCAAAATGCATCACCAAGCCCTAAGCAAGAAGCTTCTCAACCTACTTCTCAACAACCAACTCCACAACCTCAAAAGAAAAAAATGGATCCTACAAAACCAGCCTTCAAGCTTAACCCTAAAGCAGCTGTATTTACTCCTTCTCAAAAACATAATCAATTATCTCCAAACCCTCCAAAGGCTCAATATCAAAAATCTCCAATTAATCCATCTCCAAGAATGAATAATCAAAGACCATATAGCAGTGGGAGTGTGTCCAATTCATCAACTACTGGTTCTAAGAGACATTATCAGATCAATCCAGTTGATTTCTTCGGTGGGTCCGATAAAATTCCAACCAAAGAAGGTCAAGAGGAAAAAATCAAGAAATTCAAATCATCATTCAATATATTTGTAACTGCGCAAATAAAGCATAAAGATAAATCATCACCTTTGATTCTTGAAAAATCTTTCCAAACTCCACCTACTTGGACCTCAACTGTCGAAGGGGGTCACCAAACTTTATTCCCCTCACCTTCAACCACTGCTAAACCAATGGGTAATATGATGCTCCCTGCTACTCCTTCATTACCTTTTGTGCCTAATGTGATGATGAATCCAAATCATCCAGCTGCCGCAAATCATGGCTTACCAGGTCCAGGTTATCCAGCTGCTCCAAATGGCTCTAAGTTTCCTCTTTCTCCTCAACAGCAGCAGCAGCAGCAAGCTGCTGCAATGGCACATTTTCAACAACAGCAATTTCATGCAGCTATGATTTATCAACAACAACAATTTCAAGGTGGTATGCCTCCAGGACAACCACCTGTCCCAATGTATATGCCTGGTGCTGAAGCGGCACCTTTCATGCCTCCCGGTGGCTTTATGATGCCTCCTGGTGGCGCATATGTTGGTGGTGGAAGTCCAGTTAATGTTAATGCAATGATGTTCGGCGGTGCAGGTGGTGCTCCTTCTCAATATGGTGATATGTCCCCTCATAATTATGGAAACCACAATCATGGTAATGGAGGTGGTAGAAGATATAACAATCATGGAGGAAAGCGCGGTGGTAATAATTGATCACGCTTTATTAGAGATATGAATAAATACTTATTACAAAGAAAAGGCGATTTGAAAAGTTAAAGCATTAGAAAAAAATATAAGAAGAAAAACAAAGTCTAAGCAAAAGAAATAGTTAAAGGCGTAAAACTAGCGGTTTTGAGTTTAATGTAGGATCGGAATGGCTATCAGATCCTTATTCGTGCAGTTCACTATCGATTTACTAATCTGTAAAAAGACTGTTGAGGGCTCCCGGTGTTATTGGTTCGTAAAATAGACTTGGTTTTTTTTTTTTTTTTGCAAGACAGGGTTAACGTAATCTGCTTCTCGGTCCCGTATAGTTTTATCAAATTACGCTATTTTAATAAATATTATACATATATATCTTGTAGTAGAAGTCATGAGTGTTACACAGAGACTTTTTTTTTCAAAATCAACTCCATACTTTTGTTAGTATTTGAACCCAAATATCGCATAATTTGCTTAAATTTGGCACAAATATTTCATGGTCTCTTCAACTACTACTCTTTCTTTATATTACCTAGTACAGTCGCCAATTCTATACTGCTTGTCTCTAACATATATTCTTAGTCCGACCCCTCTGTATTTTGAATGCCATACTAGTGAAGAAGAAATTGTGAAAACGAGCTTATATGCAGTCCATTTTTTTCTAAACACAACATATATGAGAAATGATCTTTTGATTTGTTAACGACTACGAGGCAAGATAAGAGTAGCTTTAACAGCAATAAGAAGGAATTGGTCTTTTAATATGAGTGAGGGGGCTTTACTCAGAGTGTCAAACTTCATAAAAGTCGAAGATGACTTAGAGAAGATTCTGCAATTAAAGCAGCAATTTTTAAAAGAGAAAAACACAATTGACACCAAATTGACCAGTACGATGAAAACACAAACAGATTCAGTATTCATGAGTATGAATAAATTGAAAAGCTCAGCAGAGAAACTTGGATCTATTAAGTCTAATTTGAATAAAGTTAATGAAATTTATGATGCCTCTATTACTGATATCAAGGATTATGAAACCATCAAAAAAATGACAGCGGTGAATCAATTCTTGCTTCAAGTAGAAAATTTATCCCGTGACATTTCCAAATTCAAACAATATATAGCGTATATCAACCAGCTAGTCCAGGAGGAATTCGAAATCATTAGTGAAGACATAGGGTATCCTATGGAAAACCTTCTCAAGATCCATTTTAATTTAACTCAAGCAAGAAATCTTCAAGATTACCTTGAAAAAGAATCTACTAATTTGTCTGACGATCTCAAGTCTATCGTTCAGAAAATTGTTGCTCCAATGAAAGCAACCATAAGAAAGTTTGATGAATTATTACGAGAGGTGATCATAAGTATGACCGAATCATTGAAAGACGGAAATATGGAGTTAGTCTTCAAACTAATTAAAATAATCGAGTTCGAAGCAAATGAAGATTTGAAATTTCAATTGATGGAGAATTTGGATTTGAATAAATCGAAAGATATCAATAGTATAAATTACTCCACATACAGGGGTGCAAGAAGACATTATAAAAAATTCTTTTTCGACAAGTTGGAAGAAAGTCTTGCAGACACCTTCAACAAGTGTGTTGAGCATTTCGAAGATGACAAGATGCAAGTTTATGATAATTTAAATTGGCTTGAAGATGAACTTGTATTTGTTGTTGATCGTTTAGCACCAATCTTTCCTACTAGATGGCAGATTAGTAACTTCATTCAGAACGTGTATTACAATAAACTACATAAGTTCACTATGGAAGTTATAAACTCTGACCCACCAGCTGAGGATCTAATGAAAATTTTATCCTACGATTCTCATTATAGTAACTTTATCACAGCCTTGCATACCTCACCAGAGGAAGAGGGTGGTCCTAATAGAAAATCAATTATTAAGAAAGAGCAAAAATCCATTATCGGTGATGATTTGAAGAATGTTGTATTGGAGGATTACTTAAAAGTGTTTTGTGGTAAAATGGATGAGTGGAATGATAATTTGATGAAACAAGAGACCGACACATTCTCATCTAGGGATGATCCACCAGATCTTTATAATTATCATCAAGTCATTGAAGATCAAGATGCTCAAGAAGAGTTAATCTTGATTGAAATAAACACTGAGGTATTCGTGTTACCTAACTTCAAGACACCGTTGAGTATGTTGAAAGAGCAGGCAGATGTAGCTGCAGACTCAGGTTATGGTAAAATTTTGGTTGGGGTAATTGAAAACTGGTCTCAATGTTACATAAAGAGAGCTGTTAATTATCAGACAATGATTGAAGAAGAGTTTGATAAATATATGTCGGTTTACAATAATGAAAGATTTCTCATCAAGGAAAGTAAAACGAGGAACTTGTTTAGACGTCCTTCTGCTCCACGTCCAGCATATGAGGACATAGAAAACATGACTGAGGAGGAATTGGCACAAATTTCTAAACCTTGTCTCCTAGAATATCTAGTGGCTTTAGGAAATACCTATGAAATCAATACCGATAGATTGCAAGATAAATTTTTACCAACGTATAAAGGAAAAGTTCATTCTAGTTATCAAGGTAGAATTGAACAAGCATTCGAAGATACTTTAACACCTAGTACCGAACTTAATGCTCAAGTCATTCGTATGCTTGTTGATATCATTGTTAATGATTTATATCCCGCATTATCAAATGTTTTTACCAAATCTTGGTATGAGGATGACAAAGCTAAAAACATGGATGAACCGGATATGGCAGATCAAATAGTGGAAACCATTTGTGATTACATGGCCGAAATGAGAAGCTATGCCACTTATGAATTATACTCAGTCACCTTCAATATCTTAATGGATTCTGTTGTTTCTACTTATATCAGAATGGGATTCGAAAACATATTACATGGAAGTGGAAAAAAAATTGATCCAAAAGCTGTAAAGAAATACAAATCTTTTAGAGAAGGAATAGAGAGAGATATTGCCAAATTTTATACTGCTTTAGAGCCTTTGGTTACCAGAAAGGATGGTTATTACTTAGTCACCAGTTTGAGAGCAATAGAGCTTCTCGGGGAATTCGCTACATGTGATGATCCTGTTGAAATTGCACCCGAGATATGGGAACATGAAATCTTAGAAAACTTCTACTATTGTACGACTGACTATGTGAAAGGAATTTTATTATGTCGTAAGGATATGGATAATAAACAGGTTAATATGATTGTTGCCCAGTTGAGTGAACGCCAAAAGGAATATCATGCAAATGTTGAAGCTCCTGCCGTACCTATTAGTACTTTGAATAACTTCTTTTACAATTAAATAGCTTATTAATGAAATGTGTATTATGTAATAAAATTAAAAAGATTAGATAATTTGAAGAATTGAATGTAAGGCCATTAACTATAACTATTAACAAGGGGAAAAGACTCCAAAACGTAAGACCGGCTTAGGTAGAACAGTCGTTTTAAATTTTACTCATGATAATTAAAGAGGTACAGAGAGCCACTGTGGGGTCAATTTTAGCTTGATCAATCTCGATTAAGTATTCCTCGGGAAGTTCACCTCTGATTATATACGCGACAACCTTTAAATTACCCTTTCGATCAACTCTTTTCAAGTAACCAGATGATGGATTCCATCTATAAGTGAAGTTCATTTTATCATGCTGAAGTTTGAACTCAAAGAAATTTCTATTGAGTTTTGAGGAAACGTGAATTTTTTCTCCCGTCTTTAGGGTTGTATCATTATCGTCCAAAGTATTGGTATCACTTAGACCTGAAAGATCAGAGAGTCTTCTTTCATAGGCAGAAGATATTTTACGAGCTCTTGTGGGCAAACTTTGACTTATATCATCATTCTCAATTATGTTTGTATTATCAAAATTAACAAAGTTGAATTTAATGAGGACTGATTGATAGAAGGATCTTTGTGAGTCTTTATGACTCAATGTGCTTGAGTTAGCATCAAAAGTCAGCCCAGTAATATTTGAAATTTCGTTACTTGGATTTGATTCATGTTGATCCTCACTTGGATTGTTGGTTAAAATCTCAACATATCCACCAAGGCCAACATTGGCATTAAAAATTGAGGCAACTCTGTTGTTCAAAGGATGATTTAAATTTTCAAAATAATACTCATGATTCCAGAATAAATTATCAGAGTTTAGTCTGATACTCGGTTTAATGAATCTAAATTTTATGTGATTGGTTTCGGTGTTCAAAATATTAATGACTCTGGTAGGTTTACTGCCATCTGGTTGTAATTTATATAAAATGAGTTGTTCATTTTCATCATCTTGTACTTCGCTATTAGTTTCGTCTTCAAGGATAGATGTTTGATGTTGAATATTGATGTCGGTCAGTTGTCTATTTTTTAAGCCATGTTGAGGGTGTCGTATCACTGACAGCGACCTCAGTTTAATCGGAGTGGAATCGGGGCTTGACTGAGGTCTAGCAATAATTGAGGAAGAATCCAAAGAAGGATATCTCTGATGTCCAGAATTCGAGTTGTCATTAGAAATGTGGCCAGTAATTGACTTATCATTAGAATCTTCATTTGATTCTTCTTGGTGAGTTTCACTTAGTTGCCTTCGTGAAAGGGCCTGTTGTATCCTTCTTCTAGAGGCGCAAAAGTATGTAACACTTCCTGTCACAGATGTCACACTCCAAATAGACACTAGACCTATGGTAATGACACTTATCATAGTGAATTAAAACTATCCTGTATTTTAATATGAAAAGTAGAACGCGTATCTATTTAATCTTTAAAAGCAAGTTTTTATAGAATGGGAGGAAATGGGAAAAATAAAGTATAAACTAGCTATGATCAAGGAATTGGATAATGGATCTTAAGGAACTATGCCCAACACAAAATGGAAATGAATTGTTGTGCAGAAACCTTAGATAGCCAGACTAATATCGACACTTCAACTTCCAGGGTCGATGATACTATACTAGAAACAAAACAAATAGGGAAAACTAAGCTATTCTTTCTGTGTGTGAAAAGGGGAATACGAATATAGATTGAAGTACTTAAGTTATTGTAACTTTTCTATTTAGCTACCTTCACTATTTTCTTGTTTGGTTTTGGTTTAGCCTTAGTTTTAAATTTGAAGAGTCTTCGTTCGGAACACGCACTAATTGCTTTATAAAACGGTAATTTGATGCTTTACTGTTGTTTGTTTGGTTCGGCTGTTTGCAAAGACGCGGATTTTGTCTTTGTTTTCTTTTTGACATTTTTTTTTTTTTTTTTTGCTTTGTTTGTCAGGCTGGTTCATGCATTAACTTAAACAACTGTTTGCAGGCCATAGAATATTCGGTGTAGACGTAGAATACGCCAGCAAGAAACCCTGAGTACAGTTAAGCATCCTCATCTTCCGAAGAAGAACCGTAACCTGCAAGAATGCCATTTGAATTGGAGTTCGAGTCACTATTTGTAGTTTGTCTTGATTTGGGAGCAACAACCGAGTGCTTCAGAGGATTCGACTCTGGTTTCTTTTTGACAAGTATGGTGGAAGAGACTGTTGGTTTTTTCGCCGGAACCACTGATTCGGTAGAAACTTTATTTTGATGCAGGTTTTTTGGATTCGACTCGAGCTGACTAGCGTTTTCATCAGGGGTAGTAACTTGAGAAGTTGCTTCGGAAGTACTTGACAGATTTTCAGTTGACAGCTTTACAGATTCTTTCGAAGGATTTTGTTTGAATTTCTTGAATGCCCTTTTCGCCAATTCTTCATCTTCCTCTTCATTGAGTTTCTCTTGTACAGATTGAAGTTCCTGTATCTTTTGTTGAATATCACCGGTTAGTTTATCGGACCCACCCAGTTTTATTATATCTCGATTTCTTCGTTGTAGTGCCTCTAAATGATCATTAATCTCTTGCTGTTGAATTTGACTCATCAACTTATCTTGTAAATTCTCCATTGCATCTTTTGAAGAATCCTTAGAATTTTGCTTCCAGAATGGATTTTTAGTACGTTTTTCTTTTTCAATTTGAAACAGTTTATTTTCCAATTCTTCTCTTTCCAAACGCTCTAGTATTTGATCTTCAGTTTCATCTTCTTTAATTTCTTTTTCAACCTGGGTTTTGGTTGTAGATTCATAATTTCTAACCGCTCCTTGATCTGGTATAAAACCCGCTGATTTATAATTAGTTTTGAAGGTAATGCTATTATTACAACGAGGACAAGCAATCTGAAATCTTAGGATTTTAAAACCCATATACTTTTCTCCAGTATCTTCTTTTCTTGCATTGAATTTCCTTCGATGAGCAATGTATTCATTACATTTCAAGCATCGCATAGAAAAAGGTGCCATTAATCTAACTTTTTGAACCTTAGGCTGCAAAGCCTTTGATTTCTTGGGAACCTTAGAAGGATCATAGTCTGGTGGATAATATTTGTTAATACTCTTTCTTTCAGACATTTTCAATCTTTGCCGCTTAGTATTTGATCTATCAAAACCCTGTTTGATGATTAGTTTTTTGTAATTCTTTTTTTTTTTTCTGCTTGTTTGGTCAACAGAACAAACCCGTACATGTCAAATCAAAATCTAATTATACAGACTTCATTTTAAACAACTTACATTTTGAAAAAACTACAAGATTGAAAAGATTATAATATACAATAAATGTTTTATTTGTGGTTGTGGATTTTTGTTTTTTGTTTTTTTTTTTTGTTTGTTAATTTAACATTATTAAAGTAGATGATGCACCCCAAAACAACAACTAAAAAATCATCAAGTTGAAAGAAAGAAAAAGCATAAAGTAAACCAATAAATACTGAACATGAAAAGAAAAGAAGCAAAATATAGACATCATATAACAAATGACAGGAATTATATTATATTATATTCTATACAAGGTGTGATAAAAAGAAGCCAATTTTTCGAATTCTCTTCTCCATGTTACAAATTAATTTAATGATTAACTTAATCAGCATTTCTTCTAGCAGCTCTCTTGGCAGCACGACGTTGAGTACCAAAGATTTTCTTTTCTCTGTTCTTCTTTTGTTTTCTTTGTTGTCTAGATGGTTTTTCAACTTTTTCAGCTAAACCGTATCTGACTAATCTGTAAGCTGGTTCGAATTTTTTGGCATCAGCAACAGATTGGTAAATTAAACCGAAACCAGTAGATTTACCACCACCGAATTGAGTTCTGAAACCGAAAACAGAGACAGCATCTTTTTCAGCTTTGTAAATTTCAGCTAATCTGTCACGTAATTCATCTTTAGAGACATTAGCTCTGTTTGGATGTAAGACATCAATGACGAATTGTCTTCTGGCCAATAATGGGTTGGAAATAACTTTACGAGTTCTGATGGTAACGGAATCACTCTAGAATAAATGTTAGTATTTTGCTAATTGAATAAAAAAATAACCCATTTGCTAGACACCTTGTCATTCCTTGAATTCATTCATATTATTGTAAGTAGGTTATTGAAATGATTTATTAAATCTAGTCAATCTTCTACAAATTCTTGATTCGAGTCAAACTTCAATAATTAATGATATTGTGGGACCTCAAATATCATGTATAGCTAGTTTCTCCATTAACTATATTATATTCGTTGAATCTTTCGTCATATACTAGTCTTCATTTACATCTTCAAAAAATTTTCACTCAACAAACTTTCAACACAACGACATGATAGGTCAACAAGGAAATAAATGATACAGTTTAAAAGGACACCATTCGACTTGGTCTAGCACGGGTTAATATTGTAATTTGAGGGTATGGACATACCATTTTGGATGATATTTCTATTGATGTATGGTAAAAAGTAATATATCAAACAACTTTACTAGAGGGTTAAAAATTTCAATAAAATCCTAGGTGAAAACTTTTGTTAGATTTTTTTTCCTTTTTTTTTTTTTTTTTTTTTTTTTTTTTTTTTTTTTTTTTTTTTTTTTTTTTTTTTTTTTTTTCTCACTTAGGCCTTCATTTAGTGAAAAACTTTTTTTTTTCCTTTTGTAAAGGGCACCTGTATGCAGTATCCCATACTTAAGGCTCTTCTCAAAACTTAATGAATGGCTTATGTAATCGGGAGTGTCCAAACCATTTATCAAAAGAGCAGTCACAGATCACGTGGATTGCTCATTCCACAATATTTCGGTCTCTTTTTGAGATTAGTTGCAACCAAAGCATGGACCAGTTGAGGGAAGTTAAGTTCAAATAGGGTTCCAACAATCGTATTGCTAGTCTCATGTAAGTCTATTCACTTAAGGTATGGTTGGTTTTGTACATGCACATCTCAAACAAGCCCAAGTATAGGAGGTTACTGTAGAATAGTGAACAGATGTTTGGTACAAGGCAATGATTATGCCATTTTTGGTTAGATTCTATAAAAAATTGCAAATAAGTTGGACCATTTCCCCTTGGGAATCAATACAAACGCAACTACCAAAGGAAAACTCATATCAGAAGCAGCTTCATAACAGGGTTTACACCGCTCTGCCTTTGACTATTTGATGTCAGAATTTCTTGCTTCCTTTCTTGTTGGAGAAGGGGGCTAGTATTCTAAGATACTGCAAAAAACGATCAAGGATTGTACGGGTGTATTAGGAAGATAGATCAACAACCTGCACCTAACCTTAGCCTCGAACTGTGTTTATCTGGAGCTCATCTCTAAGAAATTTTAATGGTTAGTCTATTTATCTAGCTTTCCATCTAAAAGAACTTTACGAGCCCCTACTCGGATATCAGTGTCACCTCTCACTTATGATAATTGCTTCTCGAATGATATAGCCCTTAATAATTGTTGTCAATAATAGTCTCCATTTTCAATTAGAATGTCCCAACGAAGATGGATCAAAGGTCCTGTTTGTGGTGTTGATAATTGTAGATCCAGACTATATACATCCAGTGCTGGGCAAAAGCTTTGTCAATACGGTCATATAAAAGAAGGTGATATTGAAATCAATGATGATATGGATGATAATTATGTTCCAACAAGAACTCTCAATTTTCAAATATCCGAAGATGGTACTGTGATGAACCTGCAGCAATCCCAACTGGATAACTCCGATCAGGGAAAGCGTGAGTTTGGTCATAAGGGTCGTCTTTTGTATCTTCAATGCTTACAAATTTACTTGAAAAAGCAAATAACTTTAATTATAGATAAATTATTTCCCTTATCGAAAGAAACCAAACAAGATATAGAAGAAAGGTTGACTCCAATTTGCAAACTTTATTGGATAAGGCTACTCAAAACTAGTCACGAAAACTTACAAGCATTCAGAAGTGATCTTCATCTTATCGTCCCTCTAGATATCATTGCCTTGATATACCTTGCATTTATTAAGCTAAATTATTACAATGTCTATGTTTCTGATTTTGCTTACCTTGTGCAATATAACAAAATTCCCTATTCAAGAACAAGACATCTTTTCCCAAAATCTTTTATCAAGCGAATGCCACAAGAATATTTTAACCGTTTAGAGCCTGCAAGACTACCAGATCAAGATCTTTTCATCAATAAAACTTTGAGAATTGCTCCCATTATATTAAATCTGAATTCTCAACCAATTCTTTTTCGTCCTTTGAATTACTACTATCAATTCATATTTAAGGTATTAAGTACTTGTTTATTATTACCAAATGCTCCCGAACTAATGATAATGATTGATAAATTTTACAACCAGGAACTTCGCGAAGAATTGAGTATAAATTATAGTTCAGATGGCCCAAAAATTGATCGTTTCATACAATTCCCGGAAATTCAATTATGTGCGGTCATAATTTTCGTGATAAAGCTTTACTTTATATATGATAATGCTCTGTTCCTGTCAGTAAAAGTGAATTACGACAAGTGGCTATCTACTGTTGAAAAACATGATTTACAAAATGAAATTCCCTTTATAAGTTCATGTACTTCAAGTGACTTACTTTCATACTCAGATACAAAGATAACGGAATATTGTAAATGGGTTTATAATAGTATCGTACCTTATGCCAACAAAGCTACAGATCAGCTGACCCACTTGGTTGATCTCGTTGAAGAAGATCACGCGGATATACCTCTACTGGAAAAGCGTTTATATCAAATATTCAATATTGATGAATCAACATTTGCTCAAGATGATATTGGGCAGGACGAACTTGAAGTTTCCTCACCCGAAAGGGCCTCTTCAACTACTGATTTCATTAACAGATTAGCCACCTTGAGTACTCGCTCTCAGCAAAATAGGCCATTAAGTGCAAACGAAGTGGAGAAAGTAGAAACTTTCTTGGTGAAGCGATTGGCTAAATACATCAATGTTTCAGAATCTTCTATAAAGAAATCTTACCTTAGAGTCGAGTCAATGATTGCCAAGGGCCAGCCTAAGAAAATCAATATAATTCACCCTTCCACATATGACTCTTCCCCCTATTCCCAGTCGCGGTCAGCTTCTCCATCATCGGAACCATTTTCTGCTTAACCTAGCAATTACATAGACTCATAGCATTAATAATCACACTAATAGCATAGACTTCCTGCATCAGCACTGAGTTTAAGTTGTAAATCGTATAAAATTAGCACCCATTTTAAGACGCGCATCAAATCCTGCATGCTGGTATATTTTATTTTAAACAACATTAAAAAAAAAAAAAAACGGAAATCAAGCAGATGAAAACAAGCTTAATGCAAGAAAGGCTAGCATTTCCTTGAGTAATTTACATGATAATCTTCGAGCATGTCATCTGAATTGCCATCTTCTAGCGGCAGAGAGATAGCACAGAAGGTGACAGATGTTGATCAGTCCATTTTGGGTCAACGTCGCACTACAACACTGAATCTACGGAATAGTGCTCTCGAACCTTCACCTGGTGTTGTGGAAAATAAACCCAATCAGAATCAAGATGACCAACCGTCACTGTCCAACCTGACATCTCAAATACAATCAACTTCCAAAATGGGTGCTGAAGAAATAGAGAAAGAAGCTTTTTTGGCTGAAGACCTAGATGGGTCATTGGAGAATGATAAACTTGAACCAAACGAAGGACAAGGAGAAAGAATAAGAGTCCTGGTGAATAAGGACTCTGAACAACAAAACTACAGTTATCCTACAACACAAGTAGGCAATGACACCGACTCACGTATTACAGGAGGTGACACGCAAAATGACAGATACTCGGAAAGAAACGATACTGTGAATGAAAGTGGGCCATCTCCCCACAAGACAGATAAATCTTTCCCAATTGACACAAGTGATCTGATACTAGATGAATTTTCAGACAGTGAAGCTTCCGCAAAGGACGGGGGTTCAAAGAAGACACAAACGGCAAAATCCGATGTAATAGGGCCGAACTCTTCATTCAACGTTACAGATAGAGTTAGTATAACGAACCAGGAAGATCCAACTTCTAGAAGAGAGTCACATCCAAGTCATATGACTGAATTGAGTACCATAAGCGAGCACACAGAAAAGCCTAATTCCACGGAAAGTGGGCTGTATGAAACCAATAGAAACGAAGTTCTCTCTGGCGAGGGTCAGACTTCACAGAGCCAAGCAGGTGCTACTCTACCAGATGTGTCTACCACTACAGAAACTCTTCACGAGGTACCCCTGAAGAATATAACGCCAGAAATAGAAAATGAAACTAAAGAAGAAAACCAAAATTCCCATAAGGAGCAGAACTTGCAAGGTAGAGAAGTAGATGATCCAGATGCTCCTCAGGATGGAGCCTCATCGTCATCCGAAGAAGAAATCCATGTACCCAAAGATAAAGATAGGACCCTGAAAAACAATGAACTGGACGACGATGACTTGACCATTGCTCGTCGAGCACGTAAAAGATCATCATCACGATTTACTGCGGAAGGCTCAAGTAAAAGACCACATATTACATCAACTGAACTTGCAACTAGTGAAAACCAACCGAAAGAAGCAACTCCAGGAAAAGGAGATGACGATAACTCGAACGAAATAGGTGGAATGAAAAGTGAGAGGGCAAAGAAGAAGGTTAATGGTAATCTAATCGAGAGATTTTGGGCTCCTTTAAAACCTGAAGCATTAAACATTCTTCAAAGATTGATGTCCATATCTATGGGTAAATCAGTTGAAAAATATCCTTTGAATACAAAGTTCGGTCAAGTAAGAATCAGGGAAGCCCAAAAAACTTTGAGCAGTAGTTGGTTTGATAATACCAGCGCCCGCTCTTTCATATCGAGACTAGCTGCATCAAATTTACCGGGGTTGAATACCATGCAACCCACTCGAAGTACAACAGCAGGAGGTATATGTGGAACTCAACTTTTGGAATATGATCAATTGAAAAGCCACAAGCAAAAGCTTGAAACGTATCTACTGGCGGAAATAAGTCAATTACAAGACTTAGAATTGTATTATAATAATTTGAAGAGCAGCTATGAACTGGATGTAAAATATTTAAATGACTTTAAAAAGACAACTTCAATCAACGAGCAAAAAATGAATGAAGAAGTGATGAAGAAAAAAAGGGAATTACAACTAGAATCAGTTCAGCAGAGTTGTGACAATATAAAATTAGAAGAAGGCAATGAGGAACAAGTATTGGGATCTAAATTCGATGCCAATACTGATCCCGAAACAAAAAAGATTCTTGAGCTTTTGAATAAACATTTATCAAGCATGTCATCAAATACCCAGGCCCTATCCACTTTGAATGATAGGATCGAGATGTTGTTCAATATGCTTGAAATGATCTGATATAATTCTACCTTTTATATGTATCACCTTATCAATTATGTATTATATAACGAAACAATTACGACGATTAGCAATCAACGTTCATTAATCAACGAATATCCAATAAACGCTAATTAAAATAATATCAACGGCAGATTCAGAATTGTCAATTTGTACACTAATATAACCGTCCCTTTCACTATCCCAAACAGCACCAAAAGAGGAAGATATCAGGAGAGGTATATCAATTGCTTCCAGAGATCCAACATTGGTGACTTGGACTAGAAATTTGTGTTTAGATGACTTGACTTGAAGCTTTTCAAGCAAATATTTTATAAGATCATTTCTTCGTTTGTACAATTTAACTGCTTCATCAGATTTGACTAAAACTTCAAGAGTCTCAATAGAAATGGGTGCTTCCTTAGACACCGACGACGCAGTAACAGCTTTTGACATTCTCTGTATAGTTTTATTATTCAATTGGTATTTATGAATCTATCTAACTTTTTGGATACCGAGTAAATATTGCTTATAGTTTTTGATTTCGTGTTCGCTCGGCCGATATTTTTGTCTCTTTAGTCTCCGTCTTTCGTTTAAGTATTTCAATTTTTTTTTTTTTCTTTCAGTATGAAAAACAACCTATTCTGGAAAGCAGGTATAGGGCTAAGCTCTTTTTCATTTTTTTTTCTTCTTCTTCTTTAGATTATCGAATAAAGAAGCCGGTCCTATTTCACCTAGAAGTTTATTGGTTTCTACTTCTGATAACCGTCTCCAATATATAAAGGAACGGAATTCTACTTACCACGAAGCCATTGCAAACTTATCGCATCTTTATTTTCATTTGTCCTATTTTTATATTCAATACCCACGTATCAGTTTATAGACTACATTTAATAATGAATTTTTTTAGAAAGAAGGATAAAGATGCTCAAATCATTCCAGGCTCAGATAGCACAACTACCAATAATAGCACTCCAAGTTTTCAAAGTGTGAATGGTGTCAAAAAAGGTTCTGGCAGTGCAAATGACTCGACTGATCAAATATCAGTGAGTTCGAAATCTACTGCTACTAGCACTATACTGAAAAAGGGTCTCATAAAGCGTCATACTCCGTTCGATAAACCTTTGTTTCCAATCAAGGAGCCTAGTTTTGATCTTACAGAAGAGCAACAAACTCAATACGATACTATTTTACAACATTTTCAAGAATATATCAAAAGTGATATTCCTGTAAGTGATCTGCCTAAAGCAGCAAAACATCCAGTTCTCGAGGTTGAAAAAGCTTGGTTGACAAAAGAGTGTTTCCTTAGATACTTAAGAGCCACTAAGTGGAAAACTGATGCTGCAATAAAGAGAATCGAAGAATCCATGATCTGGAGAAGAACTTTTGGAGTCGTCTATATCGAGGGCCACACTGATGAATCCAAAAAACTTACACCAGAATTAGTGGAGCCGGAAAATGTCACCGGTAAAAATTTGATTGTAGGTTATGACAATGATAACAGGCCTTGTCTTTACTTAAGAAATGGTTATCAAAATACTTCGCCTTCCTTAAAACAGGTTCAACATTTAGTTTTTATGTTGGAAAGGGTTATTCAATACATGCCTCCTGGTCAAGATACTTTGGCTCTCTTAATTGATTTCAAAGCAGCACCAGCTCATATGAATTTGTCATCTAAATTCCCTTCATTAAGTATTTCAAAACAAGTTTTGCATATTTTACAAAATCATTACCCAGAAAGATTAGGAAGAGGGTTATTTACTAACATTCCTTGGATTGGTTATACTTTTTTCAAAGTGGTTGGACCCTTCATTGACCCTTATACTAGGCTGAAAACTATTTATGATCAACCATTTGAAAATTACGTGCCTAAAGAGCAATTAGATAAAGAATTTAACGGAATTTTAGATTTCGAGTATATCCACGACGTTTATTGGAAGGAACTCAATTCTTTGGCAGACAAAAAGGTGGCAGTTTATATGAAAAATTTCGAAAAATTAGGTGGGGGTATTGGTTTAAGTGAATATGACTTAAGATTAGAGTAAGACGGTCCGTTCTACACAATTTATAAATTAGAATCTTTCATTTCAGAGTTTTTTTTTTTTTTTATTTCAGCATTTTCTTAAATAGATTTATATATTTTCATAGTTATTTGTCTTTTGGTTCATGATATTTATTTATTCATTCAATAGAGTATTCATTCAAGTTTAAAATTTACTAAATCCAAATTATAAATTAGCGAAAAAAAAAAAAAAAAAAAAAAAAATCGAATAGACTCTGGAACATAGTGAGTCTGATCTCAAATAAGTTCAAATAATTTGAAAAGGCATCAAGTCTGAGCTTATAGTTACTTCTTCATTTACCTAACCCCAATATGTCTTTAGAAGAGTACGCAATAACCATAATTTGCAAGACTTCCAAATTGAGTGAAGAAAGTCTTTCATTCATAGAGAGTTTCATCACTGAACAGTTGAAACTCGAAGTTAAATCAACCACTGTTTTATCTAAGGATCGTGTTATTGACTACATAGTGGAACCAGAAGTACCTGAAGCAATTGAAAGAGTCATAAAAAATGAAGTTTTGACAATACCTAAAGACTATGATATAATCTTTCAACCTCAATCAACTAGACAAGACAAAAAATTATTCATATTTGATATGGATTCAACTTTGATTTACCAGGAAGTTATTGAGCTTATTGCAGCATACGCAAATATTGAAGACAAAGTTGCTGAAATAACTGAAAGGGCCATGAATGGTGAACTCGATTTCAATCAATCTTTACAACAAAGAGTTTTGTTATTGAAAGGAATTGATTCGACTAGCATTTGGGAAGAATTGAAGTTAAAGATCAGAATAACTAATGGTGCCAGAGAATTATGTAAGGCATTGAAAAAGTTAAATGTAGTTATGGGTGTTTGTTCTGGTGGGTTTATTCCTTTAGCACTGTATGTCAAAGAACAATTAGGTTTGGATTATGCCTATGCTAATCAATTAGGTACTAGTGCAGATCAAAAATTGGATGGTACAACTTATGGTCCAATTGTCAATGGTGAAAAAAAGGCCGAGTTATTACTTGAAATTGCCCAGAAACATTCTATCGATCCAAAAGATGCCGTGGCAGTAGGTGATGGGGCCAATGATTTAAAAATGATGTCAGTTGCTGGATGGGGTGTCGCATGGAACGCCAAACCAACAGTTCAAAAACAAGCTCCAAGTTGTTTGAACTCGGATTCCTTACAGGATATTCTTTATATCATGGGATACAATGATGAACAAATAAAAGATTTAATCAATTAGAAGTTAGATTTAGTTACATATACATAGACTTTTATATAACCAATCCAATTGCATAACATTATTCCATAATTGTACCTTTGACCACTCCCATTATAGCATTAAATAATAAAATCTCTGTACCAGGCTTTAAATCCTGTTTATAAATAGGGTACTCTTGAAGAAGCTTTTTTTGTAATAAATGACTTCTCATCACACCACATAAGCATCCTGAAGTTAATTGAGGTGTGAGCCAAACGTCCGTGTTAGACTTTAAAGCGATATTCGTAATCGATCCTTCCATAACTTCGTCAGCAGTATTAATAAGTATAACTTCTTCCTTTCCCGGCTTTAAACCAGGCAAGCATCTGTTTCTTGATTCAGTATAAGTCTTACGATATGTCGTTTTGAAAGAAGTAAAAGGAGATGCCATAACTTGTTCTTTATCTATGTAAACATCATAAATTGGAGGTTCAATTTTCAGAAAGCCACTTAACAAATCCCTGACTGGAGCTATTTCGTAAAACTCCACATCGACGTTTCCATTAAAGGATACTAAAAGTCTTATCTTATACGAATTATATAGTTGCAAATTAGACTCGGCCATGGAAGATTTCAAATGATTGACAATTATAGAATCTGAGACCTCCGGGATCTTTATTTGTGGGGGCCTTTCATTTTTTGACTTGGTAAGGTATTGATTGGTGAAAAACAGTATGGCATACTTTATACGTTCGACATGATAATGAAGCAAGAAGAAATTATCAATTGATATATCCTTGTAAGCCACCGGAGGTACTACTGTCAAAGTTGGATCATATCGAATAGTGGAGAGAAGCTGAAAATCATTCAAGCTTTGGTCATAGGTTTCGTGATGAATGCTTTTTATTTTATCAATGATTTCTAGACATTGGGGGTCATTCTCTATATCGAGAGTTGCTGGAGTCCCATTGGTCTTTTCCAGTTGTGGCATTTTTAACTCAAAAGTAGTTAGCTAATGAAAATAAACTTGTCCCAAATAGCAGAAAAAGATAAAAAATAAATTAAGAAAAGTGGTATAGGCTCGAGTAAGAACTCCGTACACTTAAATTTACAAATTATTCACCAAAAGTATATTTATTGATTTATGCAAAAGTAGTAGTTAAATAATATACAAGTATTAATACAAGACATAAGAAATGGAGGTTAAGTGTAATGTATGTAAATAAATTAATAGGGTCTGAAACGTTTCTTTTCCTTCATTTGTTTAACGCGTTCTTGATCTAATCTGAATTTAGATAATAATTCATTCATTTCTTCCTTTTTACGTTGTCTTAATTGATATCTGTAAAAATCTTGCTTTTCTTTCTTTTTCAGTTTAGTTTGAGCTTTTTCTAATTCTGTAGTAGATGCAAGTTTTTGTTTACCCATTATACCAGCTTTAGTCTTTCTATGAGATCCAACAACTAAAGTAAAACCATCTTCATCCACTAGTTCAGTTTGTTGATGTAAACTTTCTGCTGATTCTTTTTCAGCTTTGTTGAATTCAATTAATGCACTGGCAACTTCTTTTGATAATTTGGATGGTTCAAGAATCTGTTTTTGTAAATTTGATAAAAAATGAGATGATCCAAGTTCTGGAATTGGCCATTGGGATACTTTTGAGTCGGATGATAATTTTTTCAAGGAGTTGAATGCTATCTGAAATGCCGCTTTATCAATAAAAGTTATAATACCACAATTTTTTGGTAATTTACTGGCAATCTCATGTTGATCAGATTTTACTGATACTTTAAGATCTGATGTTAAACTGGACAAGTCAATATGAATGTCTTCCTCACTATCAGTGAGTAAACTTGGAATATATGATTCAAGAGTAGCTCCTATAGCAACATCTTGAAGGTAACGTTTTAAAACTGAAGTATCAGTTTCAACCGGAACGTTAACTAGAAATATTGATCGATTACTAGACTGACCACCTTTTTGTTCGTGTTTCTTAAAGTACATATAATGAAGTACGTCATCCTTCGACTTAGGAAGTGCTAACGGCAACACTTGAAAGCCCTTTATTTCCTGAACCATTTCCCTTTTCGTATTCTATAATATCTGGATTACTATGTATCTTCACATTCATTAGTACTTGATTTCTTCTCTAATGGTCTTTTTTTTCTTTCTATTTGGTTTGAGTGAAGCGACTCATCTGGTAACTGCACTAACTTTTCAAAATGGTGTACGGATGTAGCATCACGTGATCTCATCTCGCCAAAAAAGCTCGAAAAAAGCGATTTACTGAAAAATTACTCACAAAAATTTTTTTTATTAACAAAATTACAGTAAAGGTTTTCACTACTACGGATATATATTATTTTTATTTTGATTTTGAAATAATCACTTTAAATTTTTTTTTTTTTTTTTTTTTTTTAGTGGAATTGTTACCATTGAAGCTTGCCAATTCTTACTAGTATTACGGAGACATTTCGCAACCGCAGTTGTTAAAACCCGTATATCCCATAAGTTCCCTTGAGTATTAGTTATATTAATAACTTACTGAATACATTATAGAGAGTTGCAAACTCGTACAATAAAAGATGGATAGAGATACCTTACTTAGGTCTTTGCAAGGTACTTTAGATGCCAGTCAACAGGTTAGAAAGCAAAGTGAACAACAACTTCATGCTTTTGAAGAACAAGCGGGATTCACAGCCTATTTACTTGATTTGATCATTGATGATTCCGTTCCATTCGGTGTTCAAATATCTGCTGCCATTTTTTTCAAGAATAGAATTGTAAACTATTGGGTTTTACCAGAGAATAAAGCTGCGTCAAAATTATTTATTCAAAACGATGAGAAAAGTATTATTAAACAAAAATTAATTGAAACTTTGATTAAAACTTATTCAAATTCAAAATTGAAATTATCATTATCTACTGCCTTACATAATATCCTTAGTTTTGAAAAATGGGATGAATTGGTTCCAATTACCAAAAAATTATTATCCGATACTTCCAATATTGATCATGTTTATACTGGGTTGGTTTGTGCTTATGAATATACTAAAAATTATAGATGGCATGGTTTGGATACTAGTACTGGTGCTAGTAATCCAGTTTTAGATGATGTTGCTGAAAATTTGTTTCCAATCTTAGAGAGTTTAACTGAAAGTTTGTTGAAATCTGATGATTCGATTCCTGATGAAATGTTATATTTAATTGTTAAGATTTTTAAATTTACTACATATTCAGCTTTACCAAAATATTTAACTGATGATACTTCAAAATTGGGTGTTTGGTGTCATTTGCAACTCGTTATTATTACTAAGCCTTTACCACAATCTGCCTTAGATGAAGAACCTGAAACCAGAGCTTCTCATCCAAGAGCTAAAACAGTTAAATGGTGTTTTGGTAATTTACATAGATTATTAAATCGTCATGGTGGTGGTTTTGCTACTCAAAACAAAGATACTAATCAATTCAGTCATGCCTTCTTAAGTAATTTCGTTCCTGAAATTTTGAACGCTTATTGGGGTATAATCGAAAATTGGTCAGCTAAAAAAATTTGGTTATCTGAAGGTGCTTTATATCATTTAATCTCTTTCTTAGAGCAATTGATTGAATCTCATGCTTGGAGCTTAATTGAAGATAAATTAGATGCCATTCTTAAACACGTTATCTTACCAACTCTTAATGCTAATGAAGAAACTGTCGAATTATATGAAGACGAAACTGAAGAATATGTTAGAAGATATTTGGATATGAGTAGAGATACTAATACTTCTGATATTGCTTCAATCAATTTTGTCTTCAGATTATCAGCTAAAAAATTTGAATCCTCAATTAATTTAGTCTTGTCAATCGTTAATGATGTATTCACCAGAAGAAATTCCAATAGAGCAGATCCAAAAATTGCCATGGAAGTTGAAGGTGCATTCCGTGTATTATCTACCATTTCTTATAAATTAGATAAAAGTACTTCTCCAGTTCATGGTAGAGTTGACCAACTTTTATACTCTTGTGTTTACCCCGAATTATCAGAAGAAACACTTTCAAAATTCCCATATTTAACCGCTCGTGCCTGTGATACCTTGGCTATGTTCAACAACAAGTATCAAGACCAACAAGTGTTACAGCAAATTTTCCAAGCAGTTGTTCAGTGTTTCCAACAAGATTCTCAATTCCCAGTCAAATTGACTGCCATTGATGCTATAAGAACTTTAGTTAATGAAGAACTTGTTGCCGAACACGTCGCTGAACAAGCTCCTCAATTAATGGAAAGTCTTTTAGACATGTCCAAAAAAGTCGAAAGTGATATGTTGTCTAGTGTTATGGATAGTTTTGTTCAAAAGTTTGCTAAAAATTTAGAACCTTACGCCAATCAATTATCTAGTAGATTAGCTGAACAATTCCTCGGTTTAGCAAGTGAATTATTACATGCTTCTACTAATGACGCTTCTTCAATTGACACTACCAAAGAATACCAAGCAGCAGGTATTCTTAATACTTTAGTTGAATTAGTTATTGCCACCAACTCATCACCAGATGTTTCAACTAGTATTCAAACTACATTAAGACCTTTGGTTTTATTCATCTTAGAAAACTCCATGATTTCATTCATCACTGAAGCCATCGAAATTTTGGAATCATTAGTCTCTGCAACTCAACAAATGAGCCCAGTTTTATGGGAATTATACCAATGCGCTATTGATTCATTTGATACGTACGCTTTTGAATATTTTGATATTTTCGTGCCTTTCTTCGAAGGTGTTGTCATTTACGGATTCAAAACTGATAACATTACAATTGATACCCCATATGTTCAAAGTTTATTCAAAGTTTGTTTTAGTGTGGTCAATAATGAAGATTTGGAACCAGTCTTTGCCCATTCTGCTTTTGAATTGATTGAATTATCCATTTTAAGTATGAATTCAAGATTCACCTCATTCTTACCAAGCTTCTTACCAAACATCTTCCAAACTTTCCAAACTCTTGAAAGTATTGAAGCATTTGACGGTCATATGTTACACCACTTATCGATATTAAGAATTTTATTTTGTTGTTTGTATATTGACCCAACTACTACTATACAATTTTTGAATGAAAAGAATTTCACAAATGGCTTCTTCAAACTCTGGATTCAACATTCAAGTGATTTCCAAAGTGTATATGGTTGCAAATTACAGATTTTAGCTTCCTTAGCTATTTTGTGTGATGTCAACTTAAATGTTTTCCCACAACAAGACTTAATTGGCGAAGTCACTGATTTATTGATGTCCAATTTAGAAGTCTTGCCACTGGCAATTAAAGCCAGAATCGAACTCTTAGAGGGTGAAAGTAATCCGAAAGTTTTTGACCCTGAAGTCGATGATGATGAATATGATGCCGCCTTATACGACGATGATTTCGAGGCAGATGAAGCTGAAATGGAAGCTTTAAAACGTACTCCAATCGATGAGATCAATGCTTTCATTGTTTTCTGTTCCAAGGTTTCTATGATGCAACAATCAGATCCAAACAGATACCAAGTCTGCTTTGGTGGATTGGATGACGATCAAAAAGAACTTGCCCAAAAAATTGCGGAAATCCATGAACAAAAATAATAAACAGGTTTTATTGAAATTGTAATATAAATAACTACTTCATAGCTTTCTTTCTTTCATTTGTTGTATGGGAATTGCTCCCGTACCCATATTGAGTTTCGTTCTTGTTTTTATAGAAAATTTTAAGTTCATATGTTATCTTTTTATCAGTAGATTTAAGTCCGTACATACTTTTTTTTTTTTTTTATATATGCGATCTCTTGCTAAAGCATAAAAAAAGAGAGGGCGACGGCAAATAACTAGACACCAACTTCTTCAATTCTTTTAGTTACTAGATTCAACCTACGAACCAGACAGTCTCTATGTTTTCAGGATTCGGTTCTGCCATGTTTGGTGGTGCTTCTTTTGCGCCCATGAACAATAAGTTTGAAGAGTTTTTCAGATGTTACCCTGTTGCCATGATGCCTGATAATATTAGGAAGGACGATGCCAATTTTGGTGGTAAGATCTTTTTACCACCATCAGCATTGAACAAATTGACAATGTTACATATAAGATATCCGATGTTATTCTCATTGACCAATGAGGGAGAAAATATTACGACACACAGTGGTGTCTTAGAATTCGTTGCCGAAGAAGGTAGAGTTTATATTCCACAATGGATGATGCAAACTTTAAGGTTGGAGCCTGGTGGATTGATTAGAGTTGAAAACTGTGATTTGCCATTGGGTAAGTTTGTGAAGATTGAACCACAATCAACTGATTTCTTAGAAATTCTGGATCCAAAAGCGGTTTTAGAAAATGTATTAAGAAAATTTTCAACATTAACTGTTAATGACATTATTGAAATAAATTATAATGACAGTATTTATGGAATTAAGGTATTAGAGGCTAAGCCTGAAAGTAATAGTCAAGGTATATGTGTTGTTGAAACAGATTTGGAAACAGATTTTGCACCACCTGTTGGTTATGTTGAGCCTGAATATACACCTAGAGTCAGCAAGCCAAGTACTACACCAATTGACCCAAGTAAGGTAAATCGAGGAGCCGGGGCTGGAACCATGTCCAGATCTATCGATTATGCAAAGATTGTTGCAGAAGCTTCTAACCCACAAACTCAATCATTTCACGGCTCTGGTCAAAAATTATCTGGTAAACCAGCAGAACAAGAAAGTAAAGATAATTCAATCGACAAGAAGGGCTACAGCATTGATGATTTAGATCCTGATGCTCCAGCCGTTCCATTAAATTTACCTGAAAATCAATTATTCTTTGGATTTCCTGTTATACTACCTACGCCTGAACCAACTGATGATGAAGAATCCAAAGCCAAAGGTAAGGAACAAGCATTCTCAGGTTCGGGCCAATCTTTAAGACAAAGCAAGAAACGGAAGGATAAGAATAGTGGTCATCCATCACTCAAGAATCACTCAAGGAGTCCTGACGTAATTGAAATAGATTAGTGTATACATATATATATATATATACATATATTCAAAGCGATGAAAATTACATTTAAAATAAAATTGTACGAGATATGCTTTATTAGTATACAGATGACTCTATTAAAAGGACAAAGAAACAAAATTAATTTTCTCTGGTTGTAGAAGGAAGAAAGACATCATTATCTTGTTCCATAGCTCTTTTAGTATGGTAAACAATATCAGTAGATTCCCAAGGATAAGCGATCCAAGCATCTGGAACGGTTCTAGCGGCAAAATAATGACCAGTTTTCATAATTTCATCAGGTAAATCAGCACGTTTAGGTTTAGCTTTATCATGTAAAACGAAAATACCAAATTTAGTATCTTCTGGATTAGCATTTTTAGCTTTACATTGTTCAACAACATCTTTTTTCAATTCAGAAACTGCATAATGTAAAGTAGTTCTAGTATCATCAACTTCATCAATAATTAAAACATTCTTACCAACAAGATCAATCTTTGATTGATTGTAATCGATCCATTGGGTTCTAATAACTTGAGTACCGACTTGTTCAACTTGAGATCCAACTGTAGCAACATCTTCATAAAGAGATAAGATAATAGCCATAATTCTAACATTTGGTTGACCAGGTTCTTTTAAAAATGTACGTAACATACGGGCTGGAATGAATCCACCACCACCAATAGCAATGATCAAGTCTGGTTTGAAAGCTTTGATTTTATCAGCAGATTCTTGACATAACTGGTGGATGTTGTTGTACGAGATGTACATCTTACTTGATTCAATGTCAGCAGTATCCATTTTGATTATGATTTACAAATTGTCTAACTATGCTATATGACCGCTTAAACCGCTTAACAACTAAGTGGGGAGTTGGGGGAAGCAAACGTGCAATATAACTCCCAGAAAAAGGAAAGTAGTCAAATTTAACACCCAAAAACCAACCGGATGTTATAGTCTTTTATAAAAAAAAAAATGCCTATCCATCTCTTCTCGATCTTTATTTGGGTAAGCACACGCTCCTTTCCGTCTTCCATTTTTTTTTTTTTTTTTTTTTTCTTTTTTTCTTTTTTGGTTTGTCTACTGTCCGCTAATAGTTTTTGGTGTAATAATAGTTTTTGTTGTAATCGCATATGTTTCCTAAGGCACTTCTAAGTAGCACAGGTCACACTGTTCAGCAAAGAGAAGATTCTCGAGCTTCAAGGGTGTTTTTTCTTTCGAATGAAAAATGTAGAAGTATCGCCAAAAGTTGTGTCCCCCCACGGAACTTATCAGACTGGAGGAACCGGCACACCGCGGATGGATAACGGCTGGTTTCTTGATAAGATTGTAAGATAGGTAAATGAACTACGTAGACAGCAAGGAACCAAATGGAAATGCAACTTTATTATTATTGAAAAGTGGAAGCCACTTCTTTTTATGGAAATGATAATTCAATCCCTGGATTGTTACATAAGAATAGTGGAACCACTTCTTTTACCAAAGTCCATTTTGTATTTGCAGCAAGTTGATTGATTGTGGGGTACGGATGCCAGCTTTTGCCAGCGTGTGTTTTCGAGAGTGATCCATGTGTCACGTGACTTTAGGTTGGAATTTTCAGTTTTTCGAGGAAGTTCTACTGGAAAAGCAGTTTGACAACAATTTATAAGATTGAAAACTAATTGATTTCACATATACTAGGATTGAATTAGCTATTAGTAATAGCCAGATAGATCATGAGACTCCAGCTAGTATTTTTGCTGATTTTTTATGTGTTTAGTTCAGTATTAGCTGCCATTCTCGGGGTTGATTATGGACAACAATTCACCAAATCAGTGTTATTAGCACCAGGAATATCATTTGAAATTGTTTTAACAGATGAAGGTAAAAGAAAGGATTTTTCCGGTATATCTTTAAGGGGCCCATCTCCTAACCTGGATGAATTAGAACGTGTTTATGGTTCTCAAATGGGATCATTATGTACTCGTTTCCCACAATCTTGCATTACTAACATCAAACCTTTGTTAGGTAAATCAATCAATGATCAAGCTACATTAGATTACTTGTCGAATCATTTTGGGGTTAAATTACTAGTTGATGAATCAAGATCAAATGGAATCAAATTCGATTTAGGATTTGTAAATCAATCGTATCAATTCACCCCTGAGGAAATCATGGCCATGAATTTGAATGAAATTAAACAAAGAGCTTTAGGTGATCTTGAAGCTAATCCTCATGCTCAAACTATAGTTGAGGATATAACAGTTTCTATCTCACCTTTTGCCACCCATGAAACTAAACAATCATATTTAGATGCTATCAAATTGGCAAACTTTTCAAATCCTCTTGGTTTAGTTGAAGAAGGTACCGCCGTGGCACTTAATTTCTTATCAAATCGTAAATTTGAAAAATCAGATTACTCAAATCAAAAAGTATACAACCTTGTATATGATGCCGGTGCTGGTTCCACCACTGCTACTTTGTTTTCTTACAATGTCAGTTTTACCGGTAAAATTACTCTTGAAATTGAAAGTATTGGATATGATGAATCTTTTGGGGGCCAATTATTAACTCAATCAATTTATAATATATTGTACGAAAAATTCGTACAACAATTTGGTATTGACGACAACAGTTCTTCAGATGATGTTTTACCTCCAAAAGTTGCTGCAAGATTACAAGAAACTGCAGAACGTGCCAAAATCATTTTATCCGTTAACTCTGATTTCCAAGTCTCATTGGAAAATTTCTATAATGATAAAGACTTCAGGACAGTTGTTAGCCGTGATGAATTTGAAGAAATCAACTCAGACTTAATGTCTCGTACAACTTCCCCAATATTGACCGCTTTGAGTAATTGTCCATCAGGTCCTAAATCCGTAAAAGATTTACAATCAGTCATTTTGAATGGGGGTTCTACTAGAGTTCCTTTTATCCAAAATCATTTGAGACAATTATTAGGTGACGAAAAGATTTCAAAAACTGTTAATGCTGATGAATCTTGTGCTTTGGGTACAACTTTACAAGGCCTCAAATTGAAAACTCAATTAGAAAATAAAAATGAAATTAAACTTATTGAGAGATCTTTCCACAATTATGAAACTAGTATTGATAATGAGGACTCTCAAACAGTCATTTTCAAAGTTGGTGACATTGTGAATAATTCCACAAAAGTTTCCATTGGTGACTTGTCTGATAAAAAAGATGAAGTGTCAGTCAATTTGTACGAAGATGGTCATTTACTCAAAAGTTATGATTTCAAAGATTTGCAAAAGAAAACCGAAAAGTTAGCTTGCGCTAAAAACTCCGACATAAAAGAAATTAATGCCGTTTTCACTTTAGATCATAACAAAATGTTTGATTTGACTGATTTATTAATCGAATGTAAATCATCTGACAAACAGAAGGGTGGATTCTTCAAAAAATTGTTGAACAAAGATGACGAATCTCAAGAGTCTGAGGAAGTGGCCGAAGAAGTTGGTGAAACTGATTCTGCTTCCACTAATAATGAAACTTCCTCAAATTCTACTGTAACTAAGTCCAACTCCAAGTCCAAACAACCAAGACCAATCCGTATTCCTCTTATTAAGCCAACATATCCTCATGTCAAGCCACTTTCGAAAACTACCAAAGAAAGATTATTCTCTAAGTTGGCTTACTTGAATGCTAAAGATGAAGAGCGTATCATTCAAGATCACGTTAGAAATATCTTAGAAGGACAATGCTATGAATTACGTTCTTACATTGAAGACAATGAAGAGACTATTCTTAAGGAAATTTCAGAAAGTGATTTAGAACGTTATCAACTGTTTGTCCGTGATACTATTGACTGGTTAGATTTTGAAAGTGATACTGCATCTTTAGAAGAGCTTCGTGAAAAGATCAAGGAGTTAAATAAACACAAGCAAAAATTGGATAGCTATATCGACATGAATAAAACGGACTTGTCCTTAGATGGTTTCAAAAAATTATATGAAGAAGGAAGCAAAATTGTCATGCAAATTCAAAGTCATATGTTGGAATTCGGTAGTGAAATAAGTGAAATCAGACAAAAGTATGATGGTGAAGGTTTTGGTTTTGACAAGGAGAATGACCGTATTAAATTGCAATTGTTATCCAAAGGCGACGACAATAAAATGATGGCCTTAGACAAGAACTTAGCATCTTATAGAGAGGATTTAACTGAAATTGGCGACTTAACCGGACAAGAAAAGAAATTCAATAAATTGTCTAAGTTACAATTATATGAAAAGTTTGACTCGTTAGCCAAGAAATTTGTTCAAATGTTAGCTGATGTCAAATCTATTGAAGAATCACATAAAGCAAGAGTTGGCTTGTTTAATGCCAAATTTGATAAATTATTGGCCAGAAAGAAACAAAAAGAGTTCAGAGAAAAATTAAAGGAAGAGAAGAAGGCCAACACCAAAAAGGAAGACGAAGAAACAGAAGAAGGTGGTTTCGTTGAAGACGATGATATCGAGGAATCTAAATCTCAAACATCTCAACAAGAATCTTCAACAGAGTCTTCTACTGGAGAGCAGTCTACAGAATCTCCTGTCCATGATGAATTATGATCTTTTTAATATGAGTATCAATTTCCCTCCGTTCCCTCATTGTAACAGAAATTGATTTTCCTAAATTTATTTAATATTAGACGTTTTCAACTTTAGTTATTGTAAATATGTTTTTTGCAGTTGCAGCCTCGCCTGTTTATGTAGCATTTTCAAGATGTAGAAATTGAATGAGGAAGAAAAAAAAAAGAAAAAAAAAAAAAAAAAAAAAAAAAAAAAAAAAAAAAAAAAAAAAAAAAAAAAAGTAAAAAATAGTCAGTAGCGAACACAGACTTGAAAAGTACTGGTTTAAGTCAACCATTACCTAACAGCTATTCTTACACATAAGTTATCAGAGTCAATCAATATGAGTGATCGTATGCCTGAAAACTCCAGATCAAGCCGAGATAGAACTCATTATACTAACAGTTTCCAGTCAACACAACCTACCTCATCGGGCACTTATGCAAGAGATGGGTATCAAGACAATAGCCAAAATGGCTACCTGAATAATCGAGTCATTGCTCGCGAAAGGCCCTCTGGACCATCCATGGATCGTGATTTTCAAGACCGCCGATTGGAAACAAGGCGTAATGGAATTGATAGATATGACAAATATCAACAAAGAGATAACCGAGCCAACGAACGTGAACGATATGGCAGTAGACAACAATATGATAATTACAGACCTAAAAATGATAATCGTGGAAGATTTAATGCAAGGGAAAGACAAGGTAATTATGATAACTACAGAAATGATTCATCTTCTCAAAGCGTACCACAACAGTATAAGAAACAAGACAACAATGTCGATACTGAGATTGCAACTAATGGAAAACCTGAAGATTTAACCAACTCTAATATAACAGTTCATAAGGACCCGGACGAGGGCCTCAGCAAGGAAGAACTCATCACAAAGTATGTGAAAAGATTGAAGTCAGTTATACAATATCCAACACTTGAACATATTGAAGTCATTGGTTCCAAGTGGGGGGCCAAGCCAAAAGGATTCGAAAATGTCACTGCTCAAAGAGCAAAACTATCAGGTTTATTTCCTTTACCTGGCTATCCAAGACCTGTCGATTTCACCAAATTAGAAGGTGTGGTGAAAGATCGATTAACAAATGAAAATGATATTTTAAATGATTCATCAAAGATTGATCCAATTGATAGTAGGAATGCTTCCATTTTAATTGTGAAAAATCTTAATTTTAGTAAAATTGATCATTTGAAAGTTGCCGAGTTCCTAAATAAATTTTTGAGTAAAGTTGATGTTGATGAAACATCACTGAATAATATTGAATCCAAAAAAATGACTACGGATGATCGTAACTTAATAATTGAGTTTAAAAACAATACTTGTGCCACTATTGCATATTCATTAAAAGGAATGGCATTAAAGTACGAAGAGTTTGTAATTACTAAACATAGAGCTGATGATGATGAGGAGGATCATCGGTCACCCGAACCTTCAATTGATGAAGAAAGAAACCACGATGAATTAATACTTGACATTTCCAGGCCTGGTGAGTATGTGGTTCAATGTCTTGCTCCGTATAAACAAATAAATCATGATGAAATTGAAGATAAGATCGTCGATAATCCACGTAAGTTTACTCTAATAGTACTGAAAACAATTAATGAGTCAGAGTTAATTGAGAAGCTTGGTGAAATAGCACCTATCAAAGGATTTCAAATTTTAAGAGAGATTGGAACTAAAGAATTATTGGGAATAGCGTTTGTCGAATTTTATATTGATCCAAAAGAGTATTCCCGTACTATCAAGGCACTTCCAATACTAGATAAATTACTCAAGAAAACGAATGAGATTTCAATTATAAAGAGGGCATTTTATTCATGTTTGAGTACGGATGAGAATGGAGAAAATCGAACTACCAGTATTCAAGACTGTCCAATTGAATTCCATACTCTACAAGGATTGGTAAGGAATGAATACGTGAGTACACATCCCAAACTGAAGGTGATACAGCTTCTTAATATAGTGACAGCAAGAGATTTGGTTGATGATGAAAATTTTCATTTTATCAAACAAGATATATTACAGGAGGTTGGTAAATTAGGACAAATCAAATCGATTAAAATTCCAAGGCCTGCAAATGATTATACACCAGGGATAGTTCAATTCAGTCAACCTGGGTTAGGGAAAATTTATATTGAATTTGAAGATGAAGAAATTGCATTAAATGCCATAATGAAATTAGCCGGTAGAAGTTATAATGATCGAACTTTACTATGTGCATTTTACGATTATGATGATTTTAAAAATGGGTTGCTATAATTATATATATATATATATATATATATAGAGAGAGAGAGAGAATGTTGGGTATCAAAAAGAACGAATGAATAATAAATAAAGTAAATATACATATAAATAATACAAGAGAAGAAGAGAAGAAATTAATATTTATTTTCCAATTGGAATAATTTCAATTCATTAGGGACATTAGGATCAAAACCGTGTCTAACAATTAAACCATATAAAGACTTTGGTAATTCCGGGATAAAACTTAAGCTTAATTTAATAATTTCTGTATCTTCAAGGATTGGGAAATTTCTTAAAACTTTCATTGGTTGAGGAGAATTTAATAATATTGATCTATTCATAATTAATTGAGCAACTACAAATAGTATATTCATATGAGTACCATAAGCTAATAAGAAATCCCATAATTTTAAAACTGAAGATAAAGGAGGAGTACAAGCACATAAGGTTAAAACTGAAGGGAATGCATAAATTTCTGCTTTTAAAAATTTTGAATCAAGATAATCACTTAATATTGGATCAATAATTTTCAAGACTATATCGACCAAGTTTAAACCAGTATGAACACCATCTAAATTTGGAGTTACATATAAAGGAATTTGAGTTGTAATTAAATTATGAAGAATTGAAAATGCTTGAGGTTCACTTTTATAACAAGTATAAGCAATTGGAGCCAATAAAACATTTAAACCTTGAACGTAACCGACTTTATTATTAGTCGATATAGCTAAAGCTGATAAAATTCTAATAAGAAAATTTTCTTCAACCTTCAGATGGAAAGTTTTATCATGCATTAAAGTTCTAAAAGTATCATTTTTAATTTTTTGATAAATTTCATTAGTTAATTTATTTGGAACTTGATTAATTAATTTCAAGTATTGTGATGTAGTAAACACCGGGATCTTACAAAGAATACTCCACACATAACTTCTATAAGGACATTGATCATATCCCTTTGGTATATTTAAACCTTCAATTAGAATCATATAGCGTAGTTGAGATAAACTATTATCAAGAAATAGTTGAGGAGTCCCAATAAACTGTTCGATCGAATCTTTCTTCCGTCCTTTTACTTGGTTTCTTAGTGGTGATGACATTGTTGTGAGTTGTCAAGTGAAGTATCTTCAATCCTGATTTTATTATAACAAGACTAGTTATCTGATTTTATACAATTTTCAATGCTTCGATCAAACCTACCCTTGTTCTGTATAAAAAGTAAACAAAAATAAAAAAAAAAAAAAGAATGCTGCGCGAGCGTAACCTGTAAAACAAGACAACCTGTAAAACAAGACAACCTGTAAAACAATACAACCTGTAAAACAATACAACCTGTAAATACGACGAGATCAAAAAAAAAAAAAGAACCAAAAGAGAGAAATCAATTGAAGAAAACAGCTAAACGACAAGTTGAAACTAACAAAATGTTTGGATTAGGAAAGTTATTATACGTTATAATACTCAGTGTCAATGGGATAGCCGTGTTAAGTGAGGATAGATTTCTTAATAGAATCGGATGGAGTACGCAAAGTAGTAGTAATGAAGGAGGAAATAATGCACAATATCAACAATTTATGACTGGGAATTTGAATAATAATGATAATCAATCGATTAAAAATCGATTGATTAATTTAATTGGAGCCATTAGAACGTTATTGCGAGTACCATTAATAATCATTAATGTGATTATTATATTATATGAACTAATTTTGGGTTAAAAAAAGAAGGAAATTTTAAAAGTTTTTTTTGCTTCTTCTTCAATTGTTTATTATGTACATTAAATCATTCAATTCTTTAGAAATAATATATTAATTAGCATCATTATAACTTGTTATCAAATGTAGAATACAGAAATAGGTTAAGAACAAGTTTTTTTGTTATATTTTTGTATGATTCTTGTTTGTTTTTCATCTTGTAATGGGGGAGGGAGCTCTATAAGAAATTTTTCAAAATACAGACTAGAAGAAAAGAATAGAATAGAATAAAGAATAAAAGAAAGAATAGAATAGGTCATTAACATAAAATTATATATATATAAAACATTAGAAATATTAAATTTCCAGTTTAATTTCTTGTTTAACATCATCACTTGATGAATTATTTTGTAAACGAGCTCTTGATTTTTTAAATAATTCCTCTTGTTGTTTTAATAATTCTTCTTCTGAAAGTCCTGAATTTTGAAATTTATTATTCTTCTTTTCTTTCCCCTTTAATAATCCTTTATGTTCATCCAATACTTTATTAATAATTTCTAAATAATTATGAAATCCTAATTCTTCTAATGCTTTTATAACATGATCTGATGCAATTGTTCTTTTGGCTTCCTTTTCTGCAATATCATTCAGTTGTGTTGATAATATCATTATAAATTCAATACTTAATTCCGTTATTGCTTCTCTTGCATCCTTGGATATAGCAATATCTTTTGGTAATATTTCTCCAATAATTTTTTGTACTGTTGCTTTGGGAAGTGATAAATCTTCTCCTCCTCCTGTTGAATACTCGGACATTTCTCTTATACTTTCCTCTTTTGGTGTTCCTTATTCTTCCTTGGTAATGATTTGATACTCTTTTGCTCTTTATTTCTTTCTCGCTTTTGCCTTCTGCGATTTAAACTTATATATATATATAGAATATTTTGTAAGTTGCATCCAAAATATCTTCTTTACTATTTTTCTCCTGAGAAGAATTGAACGGGTTTTTATATTTGAGTCCTTGCCTTTTCCAAAAATTTCTCAATCAATTTGTTTTGTTTCGTTGTTCCAGTTCGTTTTTTCCAGCTTCTCATCTCGTTTTTTTTTTTTTTTTTCAGTTTTTAATGGATTTTTTTTTGATTTTCAACTAAAACGCGTGGGTTGTATACAGGAATTACGCAACAGTACCCATTTGGAGTAGTGCACGACATATATATATATATATGTATTGGATACTGATATATGTATATTGATATGGATATATATATTGATATGGATATACATATATTGATATGAAGATATATGTTGAATATACAGATGTATTTGTATTGACATGGATAGATCTATTGATAAAGATACATATAAATATATATGTAAATATATATATATATATTGATATGGTTATTTATATATTTATGTATCTATGAGTAAGGTACATTACTTGATAAAATCAAGTACCTCTTTAACGAACTGGTCTTTACGTTCACTTACCAACCAGTGACCACAATCAAAATCTACCAGTTTGAAATTAGGGAAGTATTGAGGAAATGCACTTTTCAAATGATGATCTTGAATGAATGTAGATTTTAAACCTCTCATAACCAAAGTTTTACCATTAAATTTGGAATCTCCAATTATATCATTTGGCCAATCACCAAGGTTTTTGATAAGATGATTTTTTTGTAAAGGAATTACTGGAATTTGAAATCTTAAAGGATTTTTATTTGATGTCTTTGTATGATTAAATTCTTTTAAATTTGATGCTAAAAATACTCGAACTAATTTATCTGATTCATAATTTTTCAATATTGAATCAATTTTTTTCAATTGATTTTTAATACTACTTAATTCAGTTATTGATCTTTGATATAATTCAACTTGAACCATTGCTTCTAAATCATCATCAAATTGTTTGGGTAATTCTTGTTTAATTGGACTATTATCAATTACAATTAATTTCTTAACTAATTCAGGTCTTAATAATGATATAATCATAGCTGCTTTAGCACCCATTGAATGTCCTGCTATTATAAATTGTTGTTTTATAGTATAAGTTTTATTAAGATTTTCAATATATTCAATTACATCCATTGCAATCGTATAATAATCATGTGGTAATGCATGCGGTGAACTACCATGATTCCTAAGATCTAAACAATATATCTTTCGTGGATCTTTTTCAATTATTGAATTTGCTGATGATATCCAATTCTTTGCATTTCCAAATAATCCATGTAAGAAAATTATACTTGGTTTGGTTTCACTAATTGGATGTTTTGGTTGAATTATTCGAGAATGAAGTTTAACAATTGGTTTTATATCAAGTTCATCCTTTACTTGTGATTTAAATCGACGGTTTGTAGGTATTCTACAATATCTTTGAATAGTTTTGCCAAACATTAAAGGAAGAACATTGTGAACAAAAAAAAAAAAAAATAAAAATAAATAGGTTATGGCTAAATGCGCATAAATACTGCAAATTACAATTATACTTTTTAATGATGCAATTTGATTAAACAAAACTATATATATATATATATATATATTTATAGAACGAAACAAAGAAAGAAAAGAAACTTTTTACTTTTTGATTACTTTTTATCATCATCGATTAAATCATCCAAGTACATAGAAGGTATAGTTTTTCTATTAGATCTTGGAACCGATAAGCCTTGGTTTGTTGGAGAATTTGGAACATTTTGTGGTTGGGAATTATTAGCATGAAATGAATATTCACTATTATTGATTTCATTATTCATATATAAACTTGGATATAACTGAGAATGTCTACTTGTTGCTGGAGGTGGATTACCTAAATTAGGAGTTGATCCACCTAAAAGTGATAAATTTGAAGTTGAAGCACCATAATGAGATGAACGAACTCTTTTATGAGTCATTACTTCAGCAGTTGGTGAAATAAACATCTTGGTTAAATCATGTTTAGAAGTAGCATGTCCTGTTTCACTAGCATATATAGTGGAAGAATCTCCAACTTGAGATCCTCCAAGATTTGATGGTTGATGTTGAGATAATAATGGTAATTTGGCAACTGACAGTTGATATTCATTTAAATTACTAGTTGATGTTGGAGTTATACCATATGCAGTGTTATTATTACTTTGATATTTTTCAAAAATTTTCTTATCCCCTGCTAATGATTTTTTAGCTAATGATGATGCTTTAATCGATTTAATTAAATGAAATAATACAAATGCAATAAACATTGCTCCAACTATAGCTCCAAATGCAATAAATACCGTCCCATTTGGATTCACTTCACGTAAAATATATGGATTGTCATTATTTGGTGGTACCGATACTGGTGGAGTGGAAACACTTTCTGAACTACTCGAAAGTGTTGGCATATCATCATCTCTCTTATAGAGAAGAGTCGATGGGGTATAGGTTGTTATATATTCCATGATGTTACTTGGTTTTGAACTTAATGACTCGACTTGCTGGAAGTTTTGAAAAACGTTTAAGTCTTATACCAAACAAGTTGATTTGATGTGGTGGCTTTATTTAACGAGAAGTACTTTGTAAATTTTTTTTTTTTTTCTTTTCTTCCTCTAACAATTTTTGGTTTTCGTTTTTTTTGATTTTTTTTTTTTTTTTTTTTTTTGTTCTTGCTCTTCCTTCTTCCAGAGCCTTTTATTTAATCGATTTAAATTTAGTTACTCTTGTTTACATCTACTTTTGTTCTACTGCTCGCCTTTCTTTTATTTAAGCTTTTAATACCTAACCAGGTTGGCAACCAGTAAGACTCATTCTTTCTTTGATCTACTCTATTGATGAAATCAAAACAAATCAATTATTACCTGAAACAGAACGAAAGATATTTTTGGCTTTCCTCTTTTGTGCACATAACAATCAAAAGAAAACATAAAATAAAAATAAGATAAAAATAAGATGAAATAATAAGATATTTATTGGTGTACTGGGTGTGGTTGGTGTACCGGGTGTACTGTTGGTGTACTGGGTGTATTGTTGGTGTAGTTGGTGTACTGGAGATGTTCTGGAGATATATTTGTAGGTGTAATTTTTTTGCAACTAAATGTTAGTCCAGTACTTTTTTTTCAGAAGATGGAACAGATGATGGATCCAGTTCCAGTAGTAGAGCAATTCACAGTCTTTGATTAGGAGGAAACTATCGAGTTGGGGATTGCAGGAGATCCAATGGTCCATCTCGTTACTGTTCATTAACCAGGGTTTTGGAACCGGGGCATTTGAAAAATGAACTAATTTTATTCTTTGTAAGGATTTAGCTGGATCCCATGCGGGTGGTTCAATTTTATTGCTTAGAGAAGTAAGATATTTAGTGTGATCCAATTGCTTGAACTCCCCCGAGAGTACTCCATATATCGAGTGATCTAATAAGCCAATTTTCAAGTGGTCTGATCTCCACTGGTCATCTATGTACCTATTGATGATTTCCATATCATAATCATTGGACTGTTTTAAACGATTCCTATGACGCAAGTACCACAGCCAGGGATTATTTACATATTGCATTATATCATCAAAATTGGTTTGACTTGGTTTAACGTAAATTGTATGTGAACCAAAGAAATTCAATCGATTTTGTAATTTTGCATCATAAATATCTTTAAAATCACTTTCAATCCAATAAGCCCAAGGCATTGCTATATCAACATCTAAACCGAAAATAGTATCTAAATTTGATGGTTTATTGACTAATTTGTCATTCTCGTAGGTTGCATTGATTAGTATTGAATCAGAATCAAAATAAACAATCAGGGTATATTCAGTAAGATTAAATATATGTAATTTTGTAAATGAATCATCCCACTCGGGGCTAAACAGTTTTGAGGTCTTGATTAATTTAACTGGTTTTAATGTTATCTGATACTTTTTTGAAGTAACCTTAAATTTTTCAATATTTAATTCTTCATTATATAAGAGTACCAAATTCGGTATTCTAGTTTTTGATTCCCTTAAATTGATGAAATTCATTATTGCTAGATTGAAATAATCATATTTGGTAGCATATTGAACATATGCTGACTCCTTTGGTTCAAAAGTTTTAGTTATTGGTTCTAAATATAGTTTGGGTCGCTTGGTACTGTCAGTTATTTGCGTTAAACAGAAATATGCTATTAAAACTAATACTAGTTTTAATTCCCAATATGATACACTTCTACTCATAATTTCATAATTACTTTCCCAAATATATATGATACTATTTCATTACAGTGGGCCTACTTTGTCTCTTTTTTACTTTTTTTTTTTTCTGTTTTTGATGTTTGTTTATACGATGTTTTGGCATTCGGCCCTAACGGACCAAGCCTTGAAATCTAATTTTACTCCAAGTGCTATAACTCTCTTTGAAATTGTCCATTACTTGAATCTTTATCAGGATATGTTTTTCCACAGCTTCTTACATAATAAATACCGTCCAATACTAACCATTTTGGCTGCAAGAATTTCAAACTCATGGTTGCAATACTTTAGTTGCTAAATCGGTTGATCTATTTATTGTATGGGCTTTGTATCAGCAACTGGGCTTATATAATCTATTATGTAAGAAGATGGGTTAATGGAGTTCACCCGAGCTCCGGGGTGTCCTTGTACTGCAAATCACATGATCGATATTCACAAACTAACAAGTTCCGGGGCACCTTTCAGTGTTTCGGCAAACGGGATATGCTGCTTTAAGACAGTTCGTTGCGGGATTAGAGTGGTTGCAACTTAGACCTAGATTTTTAAGGCATATGATTGGTTCATTCACCGAAAGCAAATAGATGACTTCATAGGCTTCATTGAAGGAATGATTAGGATTGTTAATAACAATCGGTATGGTTGCACGGATGCAATATTTCATAGATAGTGCAACCCCGAAAAAATAAAATAATAATTGTGGAAAGATTGCAAATTAAGCAGCAGCAATCATATTTTTCCCCCATGATATAAATACATCTTTTGATTCCTTTGGGTCTGCAGTAATGTAATATTGATAATTATAGATTCAAGTTTATAAGAATTATCAAATACTAAAATAAAGCAAAAATAAAAATGCCAATTGAAGCTGTCCACGCCCGTTACGTTTATGATTCTCGTGGTAATCCAACCGTTGAGGTTGATTTAACCACTGAAGATGGTTTATTCAGAAGTATTGTTCCATCCGGTGCTTCCACCGGTGCTTCAGAGGCCATTGAATTGAGAGATGGTGATAAATCAAAATGGTTGGGTAAAGGTGTTACTAAGGCTGTTTCCAATGTTAATGATATTATTGCACCTGCCTTGATTAAATCGGGTATTGATGTTACAGAACAAGAAAAAATTGATCAATTCTTATTAGATTTAGATGGTACTCCTAATAAGCAAAAGTTTGGAGCAAATGCTCTCTTGGGTGTTTCTTTAGCTGCTTCTAAAGCTGGTGCAGCTGCTAAAAAAGTTCCTTTGTATAAATATATTGCCTCACTTGCAGGCTTGAAGCAGGAACCTTTTGTTTTACCAGTTCCTTTCCAAAATGTCTTGAATGGTGGTTCCCATGCAGGTGGTTCTTTAGCTTTTCAAGAATTCATGATTGCTCCTGTTGGATACGATTCATTCTCAGAAGCTTTGAGAGTTGGTTCCGAAGTTTATCATGCCTTGAAAAGTTTAGCCAAAAAAAAATATGGACAATCTGCTGGTAATGTCGGTGATGAAGGTGGTGTTGCTCCAGACATTGAAACTGCTGAAGAAGCTCTCAACTTGATTGTTGAAGCTATTGATCAAGCTGGTTATACTGGATCCGTTAAAATCGCTCTTGATCCTGCCTCTTCAGAATTTTACAAGGATGGTAAATATGACTTAGATTTTAAAAATCCTGATTCGGATAAATCTAAATGGTTGACTGGTGAGGAATTGGGTAAACTCTATGAACTGTTAATAGATAAATATCCAATCGTTTCTCTTGAAGACCCTTTTGCAGAAGATGACTGGGATTCTTGGGCTAATGTTTTCCCTGTTTTATCTAAAAAGGTACAAGTTGTTGCTGATGATTTGACCGTTACAAATCCTATTTTCATCAAGAAGGCAATTGAAAAGAATGCCGCAAATGCTTTATTATTGAAAGTTAATCAAATTGGTACTTTGACCGAATCGATTGGTGCAGCAAAACTTTCTTATAAAAATGATTGGGGTGTTATGGTATCTCATAGATCGGGAGAAACTGAAGATACTTTTATTGCCGACTTGGTTGTTGGTTTAAGAACTGGTCAAATTAAGACTGGTGCCCCTGCTAGATCTGAAAGATTGGCTAAATTGAATCAAATATTAAGAATTGAAGAAGAATTAGGTGGTCATGGCAAGTATGTCTTTGCTAGTTCAGAGTTCCATACCGCTCAAAATTTATGAGTTTATAGCTACTTTAAATGAACGATCAATGATATGTTTTTTTTTTTTTTAACTTTTTCATTTATTTTTAGCTGTAATGTTTTCTTTTCATTTTCGTTTATAAAAAATCATTATATAAAGGGGTATTAATATACCATTAAAAATGGTAATTTTCTATCAAAGATATAAATATGGAATGCAAATCAAAGTTTCAGTGTAGCATATAAAATTTGAGCAACTGAAGCATTATCCATCAATGATTTTTGGATTTTGGTACTTGAACCGGGACAGTAATTGTTGTCACCATCAAATCCACTTCCACTAACACTATAAGCTTTACTATACCTTGAGTACATTGATTCGGTACTTGAAGTGATCAGTCCAAAATACATATTCAAGTCATTTGGATCTTGTAAGTAATTATAAATATAATTAGCTTGTCTCAAAACTTCAGAAGAGTAGGAATCGAAATCCGAGTCTGAGTTGATTATATCACTAAATCCCATAAATAATAAGTGTGAGTATTGTAATTGATTATTCCAGAGCCCATTGCTACCATAGAAGGCTCCGTTTTGATTGGTTGCAGCGTCAGCTAAATCAACTGCTTTATTCTTGTAGTAGCTATTTCCGGTATCCTTATATAAATATGCAAGGGTACTTAATGCACATCCAACTGTATAAGTCAATTTTCCTTTATTAACATCACTGAAATCATCTTTATTTAAACCGTCATAAAACAAGTTGTCACTAGAATCCTGCAAATATTGAAACATGAAGTCCATATTGCTTTGAGCATAGCTAATTAGGGAGTCATCATTAGTTATCTCATGCAATCTGACTGCTGCCAATGCTGCTTCTACGGTTGAGATTGACGCAATGTAATCTGCTTGATACTGCCATATAACACCACCATTAATGGTTTGATTTTGAAGGAAGTTCATTATGGATTTTGCAGAGTCGAGATAATTTTCATTTTGCGTTTGCTTATAAGCATCAATAAAAACCCATGCAATCTGTGCATTGTCATCGGTATAGATATCAGTATCCTTAGCGGTTGAAGCTGAGTAAACTTTTAGTTGGCTATTTTGATAATCATTTATATTATTAGTAATGGAACCGATTTTAGATTGATCTTGTAGTAAAACACTGGCACGTCCAATAACTGCTTGATTCCAAAGTGAAGGCTCACTATAGCTTGCCCCACCGCATATATCATCATTTTCATTGAACGCATTTTCGGAAGACAGCCAAAAGCGTGTCCAAATTTCGTCTGTTGTATCACTGAAACCAGAATTTACTTGACTAATGAGCTTGCTTGAAGAATAAGAAGTTGAAGTAGATTCTGATTGATCTAAAGATTCTGAACCAGCAGAAGAACTAGAAGTTGAATAAGTTTGTTGGGTACTTGTTTCTGGAGTGTATGTAAAAATAGGTGTTGATGAATCTTGAGTTGTTGATACTGCGTCAGTGGTTGATACTGCGTCAGTGGATAACGCATACTCAGATGCAGAGATAAATTGAGAAGTTGATGTCGCTGCTGATTGAACTGGAGTAGATGACTTATTACTTAAACCAAATAGAGAAGAAAGAATATCTCTCCAACCTCCGCCACTCAGATTTGACGAAGAAGCACTAGATGTAGTTGCAGGAGCTTGAGTGGTCTCTTCTGTATTGGCTCCAGAATCTTTATTATAACCAAAAATATTATTTTGCGATGTTGTAGTTGGCGTTGAAGTAGCGGCTTCAGCTGGATTATCATAAACGGTTTCTGTATGTGTTATTTTGGTGACCGTTACTATAACTCTTTTATCAAGTGGTAAAGCATTTACAACTTGATTAGTAGCAATCGCCACTATTATCAAGTTCTTCAAATTCATGATTTTGAAAAATGCTGTATTAAGGGAATGTAAATTGAAAACAAAGAGAACAACAAGTTAGTAAATTAGAAATTTATGCTACAATTTTATACATAGGTATATACAAATATATATATATAAATATATATTTGGATCAGATCAAGAAATACTGAATAGGAATCATGGAAAATTGAAAAATAAGAAAAAGAAAGGTAAAAATATTCAACCCAGACTACCGATAAGGTAATAAGTACAAGACCTCGACCATAATAGAATGACTACTTAGAAGAGTTAGTTGTAAAGAGACAATTGCAAAATAACCAAACGCAACTTTATTTTCATGCAAATACAATACAATCACGAAACTTCAAAGCTAATTTGAAAGATTTCATGGTCTTCTAACTACTGTTGATGATGCATGTACGAATGATACTATGGGTCTCTTGGTTACCTCTCCTTTCAACGAACTGTTGCAAATTTTTTCAAACATTTCTTACTACCCGATTAGGAAGTTTAATTGGCCAAGGGCTATTTTCATACTTTCCGCAACAGAAATATTTGAATTGTGAAACATTTTGTAGCAAAAGTGTGTCAGAACCAAATGTTCCTTTCACTTTTGAAAAATTCTCAATTACCCTAAAAAGTTAATTATGAAAGAAGTTCCAAATGACAATTGAATTTGAAGAGATCAACACAACCTGTTGTGGTAATTTCCCATAGAGCCCCACCTTTTCTACTTTACAAGCCGAGAAGAATGGCGAAAAGTTACTGGAAGCACCCCCTTCTCAAGAATCCTTCGAAATGGCTTACTATAGAGAGAAGTCATGCATCGAATTTATATCAGAGTAACCCCACCGATTATTATGATACCAAATTATTAGAAGTAAATCCATTCGCTCTCGGATTACTGCAGATAATTGACAATACGACTACAGTAGCTACTCTGAATACATTAATTCCTATTGAGATACATCCCAATAACCCAAATATTGATTCAAATATTTCTCAAAGTGATAAAAGATGGTATATCTTACCACTGATTAAACCAATAAGTCAACAAGTTGCGAATAGAGATTATTTAAATCCAAATATAGGTCATATACCAAATAATCGTCAACTCATACAAAATGTGATGAAACGTCAAAGTCATCGACAATATTTACCTGAGAGATTTAGATTTGATTCTTTTAATACTTCAGCTTCACGTAAACCATTAATGACTCAAAACTTTAATGAATCAATTCAACAAGAATTAGTAGATTCGATTAACGAATTAATGAAACTGGCCACGATTGAGCCCGTTACCGATGACGTTGACGATAGGAGTCAAATCAATGGATTGATTATTGAAAAATTTGACAGCAAACGGGACTATTTAACGAATATTCAATACAAAAATCATAAAGCTTATGTACAGTTGGGTGATTTAATTGATTATCCGCAAGATACTTTTTTTTTGTCTTTTAACAAGAATACTGATCTTTGCTATTATATCATAACCTTGTGTGATTACAATCAGAATACCCGAATCGAGTGAAACGTTTATTCTTCGTTCTTGTCTTTGTGAAAGTATTTAGGATTAAATAGTTTAATTTCTCCTTTTAATGAATATTAATGACCATTCAGATTCTTTTCAAATTAATGGATTTTCCAGTAGCTCAAACTTTGACCAACATTCTTTTGTAAGTTTTATGGTGTCATGTGAATTGATTTGATACCTTTTTGAAGCACTCAAGATAAGGTTAACCTGCATTTGGTGGTACAAAAAAAAAAAAAAAAAAGTTAAAACGAAAAGTGATGCAAAATCAGCACCAAAAAAAGAAAGAAATATTTCTACACCAACTACTAAAACCCAAGAATGTTTATTAAGAGAATCCATGTATCCAGTACATGAATAAAAGGGATGAAACCGAAAAAATAAAGAATAAACTATCGAGTAGAATAAAACTTTTTGTAAGAGGATAAAACAATAATCTAAATTTTTTGAGAAATTCTACTAGCTTGATAAAAGATTTGAGTCAAACTACCAAAATCAAGTAAGTCTGTTATATCAGTACAATCATCACTAATAGCACCGCTTTTGTGTTGATCATATAAGTATCTTGACTCTCTAATGACCAAGTCTTTAATAGCAGTATAAGCACTTTCTTCGTAAGAGCCACTTGGAGTTGAATCTTCGATTAAATCGACTAAACCAACAAATATTAAATGAGAATATCTAATTTGATCATTAATGTGACCATTTGAGAAAAATTGGGTATCTAAAGCACCACCACCCATGAATCTAACTGCTAATTCTACTGCATAAGATTTCCAATCTTTAGAACTATCATGATTTTGTAAAATGGTTAAAGTTGAAATTGCAACACCGATAGTATAGGTTAATTTACCATCATTAATATCACCAGAAGTACTCATACCATCATAAATAAATTTATCATCATCATCTAATAAATTTTCAAGAGTCCAAACAGTACAGTATTTAGCGAAATCCAAGTAATCACTATTATAAGTAACTTCATATAATCTAGCGGCAGCGAGACCAGCTTCTAAAGTTGAAATTGATGCAATATAGTCACCATTTATACTCCATAAAACCCCACCAACATCATCATTTTTATAACTTTCAATATATGACATTAAACTTTGTGCCTTTTTCAAAGAACTATATTTATGAGCATTCTTGAAAGAATCAATAAAGACCCAAAGAACTTGGGCATCATCATCAATATAAATATCATTATCTTTAGCGGTTGATGCTGAATAACCGTCTGATTTAGTAGATTTATATTGACTTAAAGCATCCATAACTTTACTAATTTGGTCATTATCACCACCATCACTAATTGCTTTACCAGCAACAGCAACATTCCAAACAACTGGAGAATCAGTATTATCACAATTAAGATTAAAATTTGACAGATCAGAATTCCAAAAATCACCCATTAATTTTGAGGTTAAAGTTTCATAAACATCACTTGGATCAACTGTTGGATCTGAAGTTTCAACTGAACTAATTGAAGTTGTCCAAGAACCCAAATCAATTGATTTACTTTTAGAAGCTGCTTTGGTACTATTGTTTGGACTAGCAGTAATTGAAGCTGCTGATTGGGATTGAGCAGCAGAAGCAGAAGATCCCGAAGTTCCAGATGATTTCCCGGAAGTTCCAAGACTATCTAAAGCAGCAAGAGCATTTTGAAGAGAATTTGAAAGTTTATAAACTTGAGGGTCTAAATCAATTTGTCTTTTAGCAACAATTGGTGCCCCCAATGGAACTGGAGTTGTTTCTATCTTTTTATGAGGAGCTGCTAAAACAGCAGATGCAATCAAAGAAGTTAAGATTGCATTAGTAAATAACATTCTAAAAGAGGGTATTACTAAATAAGAGAGAGAGAAAAAGAAAGGGTAGTAAAAGAAATAGAAGAAGAAGAAGAAAAGAATGAAAGTTTAATAAAAGAACAAATTATAACCAACAAAAGATAAGACTAAGTAGAAACTAGAAAGGGACTAATTTTACAATTCAAGACTCGAGGTCTAAGAAAATGAGACGAACCGTCATATCTTTATATTAAACAATTATCTTCGATATTAAAAAAAACCTTAAAGAAAGAAACAAACGAATAAAAAGAAAATATCTGTATAACAATGAATAATCAGGTATAAAAAAAGAAAAGAAAAAGAAAAGAAAGAATAACCCATGGTCAAAGAGCAAATGAATGCATAGGAGAAAAGATTAGCTTCAAAGGCTCAATATTGAAATGCCGGGAGCTAAGCTAGCTCGACAATAGACTGGTTGTACTGATTTACACTAGCTTAAACACGAAACAGGTAGTGAGTCTAAAAATTAATTGCACCAAAAACAAAAAAACAAAAAAAAAAGAAAGGTATTATTGCGAGCCATGAAATCCATTTGAGTTAAAATACAAGATCATTGTTCATACTCTTACCAAAAAAATATCTAGCTTTTTGACAATTCCTACAAGAGATGGAATATTGCTTTTTTCGTTGTCTTGTTTTTCTTTTCATTCTTTTGTATTCTTGTGTTTTTCCCTTTCCTTACATTATTTTTTAATCTTTCTCTATTTGTATTGAACTTTAATACAATAAAGTACTGTTTTGTCTTGAAATACTACAGACCCTTACAATAGGGCCCTAAAAAAAATAATCTCTAGTATTCAATAATCAAGTCGATTACTTTATTCGGCGTTCTAGATAATACATTGGCTACAGCAACTAGAAAGAAAAATCTTTAATACAATAAGAAACAACCCTCGGTGGGGTGGTGGTGTTATTTGTTGTTGTTGTTATTCGACAATGTATATTCTTTACCTACATATCCGATCTCAAATAGTAGTAAACCAGTCCACACTTCCGTAAGCTATGAGGTTGATGACTGATGAATAGCTGTGTAGCAAATCAGTAAATTATGGGAATGTAAACTACTTTGCTAATGAGTTGCTGATGAGTGATTGATGAGGTCCCTGCATTTCCAAAATATCCTGAGATTCTGAATTTTTGCATCCCTTTCCTGTCAATATAGGTGTACAAAACTATCTTTTTTATTTTCGTTTTGTTAGGGTTTTTACCTTTTTTTTTTCGTTTTGTTAGGGTAATAATTAATAGGGTTATTTTTGTTATTGATTTTGTTACATTTCTGCGCCTTATGTAAAAATTTCAAAAGATCTCTGGCAATTTACAATAGAAACACCAAAAAAAGAAAAAGAGAACAATCAAGGGATTTAAGGGTAAAAGAAAAAAAGGAAAGGAAAAGGAAAGGAAAAGGGAAAAAGGGAAAAGAAAAGGCACTATTGAACAATGGGGGGTTGGTTGAAATTATAATCTGTAATACATCGAAGAACATGGATGAAGTTGAATTGGGGTCATACCAGCATATATTATCGTTGCTTCGCTTACTGGGTTTGTTAATGAGGTGAAGTTGTAAGAGCATTTAATTGAATATTTCACAACGAAGTAATTGTTGTTGAGCTAACTTCAATTGTGAGCATTCAAAGCTTTATGTAGTATATGTGACAAGCAGGTGTTCATGTACATATATGTGAATCATAGCCTCGAGCCCATTTAAAGATCAATAGCAGTCTATACGTACTAAACTCCTTCGAGTGATTATTATCAACGTGACGAGCGTGAATCATTTAGTAAGAAAAGCCGACTCTATCAATGCTGGTATACATTCCAATCTACGTGAATAATTAAAAACTTTAGCTTTTTTTTTTTGAGAACCGCGATACATGATGCTTTCCCTGAAATTAATTTTTATTTATCTTTTAAGTAATTAGGTAATGATCCCTGCTTATTTATGTTTTACAACTACAGGAGGTATAGGAAAATGTAGGAAAGAAAAAAAAAAATCAGTAATTTATTGTATTGATTGCTGCTGATCTAGCCAAACTTGGTAACCCAATTACTTTATCTTCCTTTAACTACTTGACTACTTGACTTCTTTAACTTTTTGACTGCTTAACTACTCAGCAGTTCAAGTGCTTGACTACTTTACTACTTAAAATGGAGTTTTTATTGAAGATATCAAATTACTATACAGTTAATTCTAAAATGAGTTGGATCCCAGCCATGCTTATCTTACTTGACATCAACAAATGTACGTAATATAAGTTGAAGTAATAACTCTTATTCTTGTGGATAGTACAAAATCATTATTCTTTCTCGGTTTTCTCTTTGACTCTTGTTTTATTTGTTCTTTTTGTGTATCTGTTTTTGTAGTGGTGCATGGGTGTAGGAAGGATTAAGTTCAATTGCTGCTCCTGTTGGAAAGGCTGGTTGCAAAAATAGTTTGGTATACTTGACTATTGTTAGGATCAATTATTCGGATTATTCACTAGTGGAAATTTGAAAGAAAAAAAAAAAAATGAAAACAGGTTTCTTTTTAACAAAGACTCATTAGTAAACCAATGAATGGTATAATCAAATAAGTGAACAAGTAATCTGTTGTAAAACTTCGTAAACCAAAACTATTGGTGGTGGTAGAGGCAGCAGAAACTGATTTTAATTTATCAGTAACTGAATTACCAGCATCATTAATCCAATCATTAACATTGGATGCTTTAATTGTTTCATCGAATGATGTCAGATTTGATAACCAAACAATTGCATTACCAGAATTATCAAAACTAACACCACCAGTCATTGTAGCATCTTCATCTCTAATCATATGACCATAAGCAGATAATCCAGTTTGTATATATCCAGTACCTTGATAATCATGAATTGTTGAATATAAATGAGTCGATTCAGTATTATTTAAAACTTCAAAAATATCAAATTCACCACATCCACTTGACCAACATGAACAATTAGTATTAGTTGCATATTGAGAAGTTCTTGGAATTGATGCATGTAATAACCAAATAGCTGGCATATTCCAATTACTTACATCACCTTCTTCAATGTTAGTTTCTTTTGGCATTTTAAATTCAAATAAAAACATTTTAATTGTTCCATAATATCCATGATATGCTGGTATACCACTTCTATAATAACCACAATCACCTCCTACTTTAGAATCACCACAACTAATATTTGACATAATAACGTATTCCTCATTTGAATTAATTAAAGTATCTTCTGCTAATATTGTTGAATCATCAGCTTTACTAGTACCATTAGAACCGGCATATGTTAATGCTTTACCAAGACAGGTTGAATTTTTACCCCCTTTTGTTAAAAATGTAACATTTTCTGATGATTGCAGTGATGCATCATAATATGCTAATCTATTCCAATCAGATGAATCATCATTATTATATTCAAAATTTTTTGAAACATAATATGCAAATTTATTTAATATTAAAGGACCTCTAAAATGAACACTAACTTCTTCATTTAATGGTGCATTAGTACCACTAAATGATACTTTATCACTATCAACTTCACATGAACAATCATCATCATAAATATCACTAAATTTCTTAACTTGATTATAAGTTCCAGAAAATCCTAAATTTTCAAATTCAATAACACTAACTTCTTCTGAATCAGATGTAGCAGTTGATGATGATGAACTTGATACTTGATTCTGGGTTCCTGCTCCATTAGCTGCTTGATTGGGTGAATTCCCTGGTTGATCTCTCTTAATTCGAGCACTTGCTAATGGTATTACTAATAACGCTGTAACTAAATTGAATACTTTCATTATCCCTTTATTCCTTTATTAATTCCTTTTCAGTTTAGATAACCCTCACAGTTACTGCTTATCAAAATTAATTTATTTTTTTCTCTACTTTTTCCCTTGATTATAGGGATAATTTGCATCCCATTTATATAATTTAATACCTCAAGGAACTATCACCTCATCCCTCTAATAATTTCGGCCGTGTATACTTAAACAAGGCGTTTACATGTTGTAATCTAACACAAATGTTTCGTTGTAATGATTAAATTGGGTTATTCATTCAACTAATCTTGCTTGATTGGTTTTGTAAATTATTACCTTACAAGCCTTGTAATGACCTAATAAAGTATCCCATTTGTACGATGAGCAAAAAAAATTTCCGTAAATCTAACTTGATAAGCCATCAATTATCAAATCATATCTATATTTAGGTTGCTTTCATCCTTAGTATCACTTCATTCAACCTGAAACATTTATATTTCATAAACTGCTATCAAATCTTACGTTTTTTGTTCGTTTGATGATTTTTTTTGATTTTTTTTTTTTTGATTTGGTTATTTCTTTATTCACTCTAATGAACCCTGTAAGATTATAGGAGAAGTCGTGTGCATCTCATCGCCAAATCATTAATTCATGATTCAATCAAGCAATTGATAATTCCTACATTATAATCTCCATTGCTTACCCTATCATTACTTAATCCTCGAGATTTCGATGGTGGATATG
>JAJMKE010000024.1:0-14128 GCA_030569195.1 Hyphopichia khmerensis | reverse complement strand
CTTACAAGCAAATTATAAGAAATAGAGTCGTTCTGGTTTTTCGTTGAAGTACTCGGATTTCCCCCAGCCCATCAAATGAAAAGTCACTCCCATCAACCCCACGTCCATCGTTCGAATGGGAATGGGAACGGGAATAATGTTGGTAATGGCAATGGATATGGAAATGCAAACGGATTTCCAAATGCAAATACAAATGCGAATGGGAATACGAATGCAAATGGGAATGGAAATGGAAATGGAAATGCAAATACAAATGGAAATGGGAAAATGTATGCAAATGGAAATGGAAACGGAAATGGAAACGGAAGTTCTACCAGTGCAAGATCTTTAAATGGTAATCGATCAAGATCAGGTCTGAAACAAAGAAGCTCATCTTTGGATTCAACGTCATCTACTTCATCATCAAATACTTCATTCAATTCATTCAATGATCAACCACAAACTTATTCAAATCATTCAAACAATTATAATCGCAATCATCAACATCAACATTTGCATCAACCTCATCAAACCATTTCTTCAACAACCATTTTACCACCTTCCTCCATTAGAGATATCATTGCTTTGATTTTTATATTTTTGGCATTACCAGAACTATTATCTTGTATTATTCTTACAACGTATATACTTTCTGGTACTTCACGTTCTTTTGGTGGTCGTCTTATTGCCAAACACCTTTTATTGAGAGATTCTTCTCTTAATATATTTAATGAACATAATTTAAATTCAAGTTATAAGAATAAGTTAATGGTTTTCTTTTTGAAAACTTTAAGTATTCACACTCTTGTCTTGGGTGTCTTTCATTATTTCTTTCCTAAAAAATTCTTTCAATATTTGGTTATACTAGCTAAATCTATAATGGCCCTGGAGTTAATTGGTTCAAGTTCTTCTAGTTCAACTACAATCACTTCAATAACCTCAACAACTTCCTCTGGTCTAACTACTACAACTACTACTACCACTATAAATAGTGGACAATCATCTTCTTCATTGACATCTCCTACCCATAATCATCATCAATCACAACAACTGCAACTGCATCACCAACAACTGCAACAACAACTGCAACAACAATTGCAGCATCAGCATCATCAACAACAAATTCCAATGAAGAGATTTTCAACCCCCAAAAACCAAATTGAAAATAAATACTTCACTATCCATATTATGAACTCAATTGTTTGCTTTATTTCAGTGGTCTATATCAATTATATTATTCAAGAATGGATATTACCATTTGATTTTATTTATTTAAAAAAATTGGCTCACAATGTATTCAAAATTTTCCAATCCTACTTATTAAATTCATCTTCTTCAAATTTTTCCTCAAATATTAATAACGACTTGTACGAATCATCACAATTAATTCAATTTAATCATGGAATTTTAAATAAAATTAGTTCTCCATTTTATATCAATCATCATCATTTTTTGAATCAATCATCTTCAAATTTCATTAATCGATTCATTCTTTATTTGGCAGTTAAATATCTACATTTATCAGATCCATCAATCCATTATTTATCAATTGTTTTACGTAAATGTTCACTTTTGATTAATAATATTTATTGGTTATTATGCATCCATGTGATAAGTTTAACATTTACTCCATTGTTGAAGAAAATTATTGTTTTAAAAGATTATTCGAAAACTTTAGATCTTTTATCAAGTTTAACTCCTAATGTTCCATTAGAATTCCGTAATTCTTCAGGCTTGACTAATGTCATCAATGCTGATTCAAGTAATGATCCAATTATTGTTAATGTTGAACAAGATGATCTTATTTCATCAGCAAATGATATTATGGAAGTTAAGGTGAATCATGAAATTTCAAATTCTAATTTAACTAGTTTTAAAATTAATAAATTAAATGCGGTTGCTGCTAATAATTTTGAAACTTTTTGCGTTATGCCTTTTACAAATAAGGTATCAAATTTTTTAAATTTGAAATATACTAATTCCAATAAATTTACAAATTTAATTGATAATAACTCCAATTCGATTTCGAAAAAAACTAATTCAAATCCTTCCACAACAATTGTTGATAAAGATTTGGTGAGTATTATTTCTGTTCAACCATTTTGGTCACTTTTGGCATCTGCTAAAATAATGTTTACAAATCCAAGTTTATTCGCTGGTGATTCGACAAAGTATAAAAACAATGGTGGGAAATTTTTTACTCCTAATTTCAATACTTTAGAATCAATCAAGTTTTCAACTATATTGATTGATGATACTAAAGTTGTATTTCAAGTTTTGGAATTGGAACAATTTAAATCTGTTTGTTCAAAATCTTTAGGATTTGAATTTATTGTTAATGGAGTTTCTTGGCCATATACAGAAATTTACAATTCAGTTAATGAAGAGTCTCAACAAGAAGTGTTATATATATGTGTTTATGGCTTAACTCCTTTATTTCAATATGAAATCGATATCTATGATAAAACTGAATCGGGATCTCTTAATTTCTTATCACATTCTTTAGTTAATACAATTAGTGGCAAGAATCAAACTGTCTTGAATAAATCACCGGAAATTACATCTTTGATGACTTTACAATCAAGTTTGATTTCAACTATTGATAATTTGAATAATTTAAAATCAAAATTTAAAAAAGTTAAAAAGGATGAAAACAAAAAAAATTCTGATTTGAAAAAAGACATCGAAAATTTAAAAAATAAAATTGATAAATATAATAATAAACTATCAAATTCAAATAGAAGTCAAGGGAAATTAAAAGGTTTGCAACACGGAGTTCTACAAATTGAAGAAGAAATTGACTTATTGTCATTGAAATTAAATAATTCGTCTAAATTTAAAAATGAACTGCTTGAAGAGTTCAAGAAGGAAGAATCAATATTTATTTCAGAAATTCAAATATTAGAACAATTTATTAATGAATATGATTTAAGTATTGGAGAATTGAAAAATAATTTGAAAAACATTGAACTTGAATTGCAACTGATTATTTTGAAGAATAAAAAACTTAAAAATAAAGAGCAATTAAGAAATGAAGAAATTGCTAAAGTAAATTCAGAAATAAAATTATTGAAAAAGAATGGTGTCTTGGGAAAAATTAACAAACGTAATAAAAGAATTGAAGAAAAATTCGAAAATACTCTACCAAAGATAATTCAAGCAACCTCTGATATTAGAAGAGAATTTGAAGAATCGGTCAAGAATGAATGAATTGGAAATTAAAGTTTTATGATTATATATATATATATATATCAATGTACATACTTCTATTTATTTACAAAGGAAAAATTGTAGTAATCATCCTATTAATGGTGTGCCCACTTTATGAAAACCTCTATCAAAGTACAATAACCCTCCAGTCTTTGATGAATCTTCAATGTATTTAGCATTCGGCTTTAGTATTTCTATGACATCAACAATCCAGATTTCATGATTGTCAACTTCAAAAACATTCTTCTTCCCGCACACAAACACTCTCTCCAGTTCTTTCAATATTGGAATTTCAATATTTTCATTAATTTTGTATAGAAAGAAATCATCTTTGTCGATTTTTTTAAATGGAGTAGTCATTTCATGAAAGACCGAACCATCATCGTTTAATCTTGGCTTTGTATCAAAATGCTCAGGATCTCTCTTAATCCCGCTAGCAAACACCCGGCCTAGCGAGGCAGCTTTTGAAGTTGGAGGTAGGAAATGAAGGGCTAAATAGCCATCATTTTCATGTAATGATTTTGAAGTATATGAAGGAAGATGTAAATTAAATTGAAGTAATGGATTAGGATATACAGAGAGTGAACATACTGATGATAATGTCATTCCGTGTAAGCTATTTATTGCCTTATTCGGTTTGCAGCCAGCTGTAAGGATCATTGCTGGAGAGCATATACGAGACATGGTGGTCTTAAAATCATCTTGAAACCGAGTCGAATTGAACCTTCTTTGATGTCTGAAAATTTTATGGCAATGCCATATCATGCTATTATTGGATATACTTCTACTAACCACCATTATGACTCCATGTAGGTAATTTTATGCAAATGAGGGACTATGAGTCTTCTATTAATGGTTCGTACTTAGCTATGGCAACACTAACTGATTCTCTGCTGTTGACGTCGTTCTCAAGCTTCTTCTCTCTTTTTTTTTTTCAGTGTTTGAATGGTTGCAAGTTGGAACATCCGTGCACCGCAATAAACTATAGTTTAAAAATTATCAACTATGGACCTTGCAATAGTATTGTAAATATCCTTTCAAATACATAGGAGGCAACGATTGAGGCAGTTACAGCTACTTGGGATCTTCTCCCGCAGTTGAGAGTGTTCAACCTTTGTTTAAAGCGTTTGTCCGAATGATCACTTAATTGTAAAAATAAGCACAATATGTACAAAATTGATCTTAATCCGAATTTTTTTTTCTTACGAGAGCTGCTTAAAACAGTTGTTCATATATATGAATGGTATCCACCAGGAATATACAGCAAATAACAGCTTTCTTGAAGACTACAGTCTAAACTAATCTTCTATTCACTTAACTAGTGTTTTTTTGGAACCATTCACAATTTGTTTTTGCAAATCAAAAACTGAATTAGTATGCAGGATTGTTATTTTTGCAAAATCAAAACGAAAAATAAACAAAAACAAAACACCATAAACTCTGGAAGAAAATGCTAACAAATACTGGATTAATATTTCAAATCAGGCAAAGTTACTAGGCTTCAACTAAAGTACAAGACTTTTGCTTTAGCATTGATTTGCAAAGAAACGGAAAATGCTGGAATCGTTGCCTGACTACGCAGTTTTAAAACAAATTTTCGATTCTACTCAAGAAGATGTCCCCAACATCCTTCAACCTTCTAGAAAGAGGAACTTACAGCATAAAATAGTTAATAAAAGCAATTGTATTGGTTATGCTTCTACTTTTATAGATATAGCCTGTGCAAAGTCTTCAATGAAAAAATTTACTCAGGAACAAGTTCATGAATTGACACCAATTGCCTTTAATTGCATTTATAAATTACTTAATGATAAAGATCAGATTATTGGTATAATGAAGAAACACCAAATCTTTATAATTGAACTTATTGCCACGAAGAGTTTTGAACTGGCCATTCAGCAGCTTGGCCGTTTGAGCAGAGTTATTTGCAAATTGATTGGTGTTCCTTCGTGTACCAAAGATAGCACTGATACTCTCATATTATCTTGCATTCCTTTATTAAAATCCTTCAATTTTGATAATGACTCTCAAGTTATCAACATTATTATAGCATATTATTTTCTTGCCTTTCAAGCATGGCTTCAGTACGTGATTACTAATTTGAAGGTGATTTCTCAAAACAGACATCCCATATTAAATTATTCAATATTTATCAAAATCGTATCAGCTTTGGACTCTAAAAATGAGTTTTATAAATGGTTAAATCACTGTTACAGTCAAAATTTAGGTAAAAGAGAGAAGCATTTTCAAAATCAGTATAAAATTGTTTCTGGTTTCATTAAAACTCTCACATTTCTTACATCTAAGATAGATAATATAGAATTAAAGACGTCACTTTCTGCATTCGAAATAAAATTAATAGAAATTCAATGCATAAGCCAAAATAACGTTTCCATTCACTTACTCGATCAATTGGAATTAAATCATTTTACTTTTAAATTTTTAGAAAACCTTCAATTATCGTTACAAAATGTTTCATACCCAAGTGTTGATGAAAAAGTTGGTCACCTTTTTGAACTACAGAACAATGAGCAATACGCTTCCAATTCCATGACAAAACTTATATGCTCTATAGAAACAGCAACTTCAAACCCGGATATAAATGCAATGCGAGAGCTCATTTCAACCCTTCTATCTTCGTCACCTTCCCCTTCATTATTCAAGGACCTCTATTTTTTATCTTCATTGAAATTACTGAATGAGAAGATATCACAATCCTCCATTGACCTTGCTATATCTTATTACTCGATAGTCATTGACTTCATTACGCAGGGCCTCTTATCTTTAGATTCCATATCTAAAGAACATCTGCAAGTTCTCGATCCAATAACAATATTCATTCGAAATCACATTGACTCTTTCGAGAAAAACGCGTTTCCTTTGATATCAAAACTTTTAGATAATCAGTTCTTGGTTTTCACCAAGTTTGGAGATTTGAAAAGAATACGTAACTTATCTCATCTTTATTTCAATTTAGGAAAAAGAATCCAATCATTCATATTTTGGGAGAAATCTTTCGAATATGAAGTTTTCATATATAAATATAATGAAAATACTCAAACGGATGAAAACCTAATCTATCTTCAAAGCAAGCTTGAAAAAATCCTCAACACATTGCATGACGTAAATAAGCCAGAAAATTGTTGCATTATCATTGCAACCTTTCTATCCATATATGAAAAAGCAAAAAAAATTCCTTGCGAGAGAGTTGTATCAACCATTGATAAACTTGATATGCCGTTAATTATTCAATTAGTTGTAAAAAGTTTGGTATCTGATCTATCATACCTGGATATTCTTATCGGTAAAACAAGTCCATTGTCGGATAGCATGAAAGCTGCCTTGTTTGTCAAGATCTGTCAATGCTTGGAAAAATCAAGCAGTATATCACAGAAGACAACTATGATAAATCAATTGGCAAAAAACTTGTACTTGTCCCAATTGGAAGCAATAATACTTTGTAATTATCACTATTATACCTTAAATGGGGTTCAATATGAAATGAATGATGTACATGGCTCTGATACCATATTGTTACTTTTTAAAAGCGGTATTCAACTACAAAAATTGGTACACTCGAAGTCATTTAATATCACGGATCTAAACTTGTGTATTGATTTATTTAAGGAATGGATCATCAAGTCTGTCGAATGTGATTTTATTCTTCATAAAAACTACGAATTTGAAATACTAAGATCAATTATCGCATTCGTGAGTTTCAATCAAATGTTTGGTCAATTAATTTCCTTTTGTGATTTTTATAAAGCCAAAAGAAACTTTGAAGAGACTAATGACCAAAAAATTATGTTACATATCGAAATGGAAATATGTGAAGCTGCTTCGAGGCTAGGGTTAGTGGAGCGAGCTCAAGTGTCTTTAAAAGCTTCAGGATGTTTATTGAAAGTTTTGTCAAACTTTAAAGGAAAGGATGGAAAACTCATTCAGATATCAAGTCAAGACATAGTTAACTGGAAACTTCTTCAATTGAATTGCTCGATTTTAATGAATAACCACGACCAAAGTGTACAAAAATTTTTGTCTATAGTCAAGTTTTTGGAAAGCAAACCAGAGTTCAATTTGAAGGAAGATCTCATTGGTGTTTCTGTTGAAACTCGCTTTGTCAACTTGCTTTTACTTGCAAAGCTTAATGTCTCAACCTGTCATCTTTATACTCTATCGAACCAGTTCGTTGAATCATATATGGGTTCTAAGATGGCTTTGAAAATACTTCATTCGGTTATTAAGAAACTTCCAAACAATATTTCGAAAAACTTTTATAATCACACCAAGTGGAAAGCAGCTGATTTATTATTCCAAAGTTACGAACTTATCTTGATGACCATGAAGCATTTGGGAACTACTAGGGATTTTTCTTACTATATCGGTGAGTTTACCAAATTGAATACCTCGGTTCCAGGACCCATAGTAAAATGCATTAATAGTTATCTTCTTGCAAGAAATGAAATGATTATACATGAGTTTCAAGATGCTTCAACAGAAATTAAAAATGCTGCTTACCACAGTGAATTCCTTGGTAGTAATCACTTAAAACACCTTGAGACGCAGTCAAATATTGTATATCATGAATTGACAGGGAAGTCAGTCGTTTTGCATGAGTCTTCAAATACATGGAATTTATCGGATTTGAAGTTTCTTTTGAACACAGACTCTCATAAATTGTCCCTAGCGTATATTTCTCCAAGAAGATTTCCAATTCTAGATTCCGCATATATAATATCTTTGAAATACAGAAAGCAGATTGATTTTATCGATGAGGACATTTCTGATGATCAACATAGATCAGTTATCAAGATTTTAATAAAGGTGAAAAATGATTTGCTTACATGTCAACTGGCGTTGGCATCTTCTTCGCCATTGATGGCCACGATAATGGATACGCCTTCATCGATTCCTTGTATTTCCAGCAACTCTAATACAGCAGATGTGTCTGAAACGAGGGCAAGTGCTGTAGATAGACTATTTCAGAATAAATCGATCTTGTTCAAATGCATGAACTCTGGAGTTTTGGGATATCTAGAAAACCATGAATTGCACGACTTTGGAAAATGTTTATCACTTTGTTTATCACAGCTTTCGTTAATTCTGGAATTAAAGTCTCCCTCCATTGATTCTTTGACTCGTGATTTAGTTTATTTATACGAGTTACCAAGACAGTTGCCATTTTCCAACGACAGGCGCTTATACATAGAGAATTTAGGACAGCATATTGGCGCAAGTGAACTCTTACCTAAGTTTAGACCTTGCCTTGTTGAAGCTGGAAATTTTGAACAATCAGCTAATTTGTTTGTTTCAGAGTTGATTGATACGCTACCTACGAATTGGTCTGTTGTCACATTGGATGTATGCCCGTTGAATGGAGATCTTATTGTCTCTAAAATCAACAACTCTTCAACTCCTTTTTTCTTGAGGCTTCCCGTACTGAGATCTAATTCAAGAAATTCTAAAAATTTGAAACTTTCATTCGACGAGTTAGAACTGGAATTCAAGAGCATAATAGACCAGAGTGCTTCATCCACAAAGAAATCTACAACCTCTCAGATATCTACAAAAGAAGACCGTAGAAAATGGTGGAAACTAAGGTTTGGTTTGGATTTAAAGTTGAAAAACTTATTGGACATCGTTGATGAACATTGGCTTGGCGGATTCAAGGGTATCTTCCAAGCGACGGGTATATCTGAAAGAGAACTATTTGCAGACTTTGTCGCTGATTTGAATAGTTTGTGGACTGCTGCTCTAGCTCCTGCTTTCAATGAATCGAAAATTTGCAACATTGGGATCGAGATTGCAGAATTATTCTATAATCTCTCGCAGAGTCCAGATGATACAAGTCAAATAATAACCCTGGACTTGGATGATTTGATTCATTTCGTATTAGACGTCACCACTTACCATAATTACAGTAATGTGCTTGATTTAGTGCGCGTCGATGGCTTAAGATCATCTTTGAAAGAACTCATAAAGGCATACTCCAGTACAAAATTTGCAATTAGATCTTGCGAACAGACTGAGTCAAAAGAGCACGTTGTCTTAATTCCTAGTTTTAAATGCAGCTTTTTCCCATGGGAATCTCTTGCATGTTTGAGGAATCGATCTGTATCCAGAATGCCGTCCATAACCTCCTTGGTTCAGTTATTAAGAAGTCACAAAGATATGAGGGTGTATCTGGAGAATAAGAGTCAATTATATTATTTGATTAATCCTGGAGGAGACCTTTCACGCACAGAAAATAAATTTCTTCCTCTTTTTGCCTCAAAAGAAAATTGCAATGGAATTACCGGAGGAAGACCTCAAGAAGATAGATTACTTGAAGGGCTATACTCTAGTGATCTTTTTGTCTATTTGGGACATGGTGGTTGCGAGCAGTATGTCAGAACCTCATCATTATTGAAAGCTATTGGTACTTCTTCGTCCTACAAGTTGCCTCCTAGTCTTTTGATTGGATGTTCTTCGGGAAGGCTTCACTCAAATGGGTTTTTAGAACCAAGTGGTAACATTTACAATTGGCTACTTTGTGGTGCCCCAATGATATTGGCAAACCTTTGGGACGTAACTGACAAAGATATTGACTCGTTCAGTCTTTCGTTATTTGAAAAATGGGGTTTACTTGATGATTTGAGGACAAACCTTAGTATCTCTGAATCAGTTGCGGCCTCCCGTGATCATTGTACATTGAAGTACTTGAACGGGGCTGCGCCTATCATTTATGGACTTCCTTTGAAAATCAGATGAGTCCATTCATATTGAAGAAGTATATTTTTATAAAAAGTTGAACGATAAATGCATATTACGATAATCATAAAGTATGTATTTGTAGACTACAACTAATGCTGTAAACTATTTAAAGCGCCATCTTAGCTTAACAAATCTCGAATTAAGCATTAAATCTTAAACAATCAAATTAAACCATAAACCTATATATTTTTCAAAACAAAAATTTAACTCAAAGGAAGACCTAAGCTTTCACGCTGAGATTTCGAATTCGGATCAAAATTAACTGGACCTAACGTGATAACTCTTGTTCCATGCCTCTTATCAGATTCTTCAATGTCATCAAAAGGAATTATGACATGTTGCGAAATTCTATTATCCCAGATAGCTGTAGTTTGCAGACCCTCGACGTTTGGCTGCCAATGAAATCTGACTTGAATATCTAAATTTTTTTCATAAACACTAAAAAGGTATTCCAAAATAGTTTTAGATTCGTCTGCTTCCAAGCCAACAATTCTAACAGTCATTGAACGATTGACATATAAGGATTTCCACCCAGTAGCAGGGTGAGTGAAAACCAAGGGATGCTCTCTTTCAATGTATTTTGGACCTCTCAATGGATTTTCACGATCAAGATATCCATGAGCAGATCTGAATATTGCTGTTTTTCCATCCAAAAATTTTTGAAAAGCTGGCAGAAGCTTATCATAAGCACCGTAACCAGAAGCCCATATAGTATCACCATCATATTTCGGAAAAGCATCAATAGTTAAGGAAGTATAAGAGGCAGGATTTCTTTCATGAACTACGTCAGTATGAAATAATGATTGACGATTTTTGAAACCTTTATCAAAACCATAATATTCATCGAAGAATTTTCTCCACACGGTTGTGATTCCACTGCCTTTTGCTAATTCATGAGTTGAATCACCAGTAACATTTTCAGAAAGAGGAACGTGAGGGGCCTGAGGGTGCCTTTCGATTTGACCCCAATATCTTCCGATCTCCAATTGCTTTTGAGGTGATAAGTCTTGATCTTTGAAGAATACAACAACTCTTTCAGCGACTAACAAAGCCAACTCGTCCCTTTGTTTATCATTCAAGTCTGAAATCTGCAAACCAATAAGCTCCGTACCAATGTGCTTAGTCAAGTGCTTTACTTCTTTAACAGAACCAAATAGTGCCTTTTTATCGGGATCAGCAAATTTGGCGCGATCTTCAAAGGGATAATCAGAGTTTCTAATTTCAAAAGCTTCATCAACGTAAGTAGGAATATCTTTGGCTTCTGGAATTCTTGGATATCCTTCTGTCAAATCAATCCCATATTTATCGAAACGTTTGCGAGTTGATTCAGGTAATTGACTTACCCAATCTTTGGCTGTACCAGTCTGAGGAGGGTTTTTGGAAGCACCATGACCAAGCGGTCTCAAGGAAGCCAACTTACGAACTGTCTGGTCAAGGTCGCTTTCTTGTTCACCTGTGATTTTGTTAGCAGCAGCGACAGGGGCCATTATTAGAATGTTAGAAATAATTAAGTATCAAAAGGTAATTTCTTGATGGATCTGTAAGTCGAAGTTTCTTCTAAAGGTGATTTCATCGTCATTTATACATTTTTATTAACGGATAGAGAATCCGATTCCGCAAGAAAAGAAGGGATTGATTAGTTATCCAACAATTGATAAGTTCGTAAAATATTGTGGAGTCATAAAGCGGGAAACGGATAAAATCAAAATTGTGGTTAGGTGTGAGTATTTTAGTTTTTCTTTTTCTCTTTCTTTTTCTTAAGGGCTGTGGCTGCTTATGTTCAAAAAAGCGGGCACTCTTCCTACGGCTATACAGCTTCATATCATCTACAAAAAAGTTGGAGTAAAACCTTGATATCACAATCAGGTAGAGTAAGTGTTTGGACAGCAATCCGTCAATCAAGTGTGTTTGATGCAAGTAGAGACGATTCTGCTCTAATAAGGAATTCTCATATATTCAATTGAGGATTAGCTTGGAGTGCTAAGAAGTTCCGTACCTAATTAGGCTCAAAGGAACTATTTAACGCATTGAAGCTCTTATTTTGAACTGTATTAAGTAAAATTCGTTTTTTTCAATATCTTAATTTGAATCTAGGACAGTTAGAGGATTTACATAGTAACCAAAGTCCTTTGCTGTAATTTATGGCTCTGCTACAGGTCTTCCAACGAATCAAAATATACTCGAAGGTATTTCAAAGTTTAGCACTCTTTTTTACAAACCCAATAAAATGTCTTTTAAATATGGCCAAATATAATGAGATCTTTTCGCAGCCATTCTTTTTTTTTTTTATGTAATTACTAAAAAAAACTACACCTATAGAGTAACAGGAAACACTCGGAAGTTGAATGGAGCTAATATTCAAAGCTTCCTTGAGACACTAGTACCTGAGGAAATTTAGGTGTTCTTTCTCGTCACGTAATAGGTCTTTCAATTTGGGAAAACCGTTAGCTAAATACTTAGGGCAAAGGCTACCTGTTTCAAGTATCAATCATTCTTAACCAGGTCAGTAATAGCAATTGTTGTTGATTAATTAAGTGGGAGACTATAATGTAAATCATGGTGCTGTGATTTTTCTTCTCTGTAACTTATTGTATCCAGCACACAGAAGTAGCTTGAAAAGAAAACAAAAATTGCTGCAAAATAAAACGCAGCAAAAAAGAAGAGAAAAAAAAAAACAGTGAGTAATTTATGCCGCCAAAGATAGGAAATTGAATTCTTCGCCGAACTACAACCATCATGATTGAGAAACCACATAATAATGAAATCTGTTTTGAAGCCAGTATTTTGAAAAGAAGAAGCTTTGAACAGTGACTGATGTAGGGCTCAAGAATACTTAAGAATCAAGTCATTGGATGGTAAAATTGAGGTAACGGACGAAACGAAGGCCTGAGGTCCAAGTAGATTAGACTTTCTTATATGTTCGTTAGCTATCTGCGTCTTGCAGAAAAAAGCAACAATGTCTCTCTATAAATTCTCTTCCCTGTCTTAACCTTTTCTTGAATAATTTTGGCTACTGTAGAGCTTCATAATCTAGTAAGTCAGGCCGACTTTTGATCATATAAAATGCGTTTTTGGTTCATACAAAATCAACAATAGTATAAGAGTGAATAGCATGAAACGCATAGATTGGCTTATTATTAACTCTTTCCAGAAGGAAACAAAAGTTTCAGCAGTAAAATTTTGACATTTCTTAATGAGCAAAAGGTAGATAGTAGATCGGAACTATATATCTTTACAAACTTGAATTTTTATAAAATTAAATTTCAATTATATCTCTATAGAAACTTATTAGAAAATTTTAATTAAAATTGAATTGAGTCAAGTCAAGAAACAAAAAAAAAAACTTTGGACATGAAAAACGTGAAATTATCCAAAATAGTTGAATCAGAAGAAATATAATACAAGTCACAGAAAGCTCTCGAGAATCGAGAAATCAAAATGAAAAGAGAAGAGCAAAGAACAAACACGAATTGAAAAATGAAAACAGAACCGAAAATATTTTTATCAGAAGATAAAACTGAAGAATAAAGCAAAGGCACCAAGGATAGTTGGCGCATAATTCGATGTAGCAGCATCGTAAGATATAACAGAATGTGAAACTTGGTTCCAGGATTTAGAAGTAGACACGGCTAAAGTGGTGCTATCACGATTATTTGTAGAAGTCTCTGTAACCGACTGCGACCCATTGGATCCGTTACCATTGTTTGACTCGTTTCCAGAATTGGATTCGTTATTACTTGAACCATTACTGCTTGAGCCATTACTGCTTGAGCCATTACTGCTTGACCCATGACTATGGGAAGCATTGGTACCAGGGTTGGATCCGTTGTTACTGGATCCATTGCTATTTGATTCATTGTTGTTTGAACCATTACCGTGTGGTCCATTAGAGTGTGAGCCTTTAGTACCAGAACCGGGTTCATTACTATTGGATCCATGATTATTCGACCCACTTCCACCAGAGTTGGATCCATTATTATTTGATCCACTACCATTTTGACTGCCATTACCAACTCCATTATGACCGCCATTACCACTTCCGTTATGACCACCATTGCCACTTCCGTTATTACCACTACCATTATGGCCACCATTGCCATTATTACCTCCATTACCACCACCATTATGGCCACCATTACCATTGCCGCCATTACCACCACCAATATGGCCACCATTACCACCACCA
>JAJMKE010000023.1:129886-155295 GCA_030569195.1 Hyphopichia khmerensis | reverse complement strand
AAAAAAAAAAAAAAAAAAAAAAAAAAAAAGAAAAGAAAAAGAAAAACAAACCAAAGACCAAAAAAAGACCAGTGAAAAAGACCCAAAACCTGGTGAAATTTTAAGATGGCACATCTTGACACATTGAAATTACATAAAAAGAAGAATTTAAAAAAAGAATATGTTTGGATGTTTACATTTTCACTTAATTACTATAAACTTTGTCTAAAAATAACAGTAGGAGGATCAACCTACAATACTCCTAACAATACTTGATCTACCAGAACCCAAAAACATCCCGCCTTTGAACACAAATGTTGATATTTATTAATTGTTTTTTGACGACTGACCAAAGAAAACAACCGAACAACAGGGTGTAAAGAGGACAACTTAGGTAAAACAACCATGTAAAGAAGACAACGAAATGTATGCAAGACGACACAAGAGACCTAAAAAGAAGATGGGAAAAACAACCAGGAGAAGAACTGGAAAAAGAAATAAGGAAATGGTTCAAAAGCCATAAAACAATCAAATGATTATTTACTATTTAATCAGCGTATACTTAAACCAAAAGGGTAATTAAGGCAATTCTCGAAGTTTTCACTTTCGACAGAATTGGAAAAAAAATAAAACGCGTTTACGGGAATTTTTTTTACAGTGGAGCTTTTGGAGGGGGCAGAAGGAGGCTTTTTTACTGGGGGGAAAGATCCGTACATTTTATTTTTAGTATACACCCGTACATATATATTATATATATCGTATATTTATTGGGGTTAAGATTACCCTTGCAGTTGCAAAATCAATGCTTTTTCAACTAATTTTGTTAGATTGGGGATCTTATCGGTATATTCAATACTTTTAATGAGTAAAACCTTTAATTTTTGTAGATCATTGTTTTTAAAGTATTTCGATTCGATATTTGTAAGTCCTTCCATGATGAGTAAGATTTCTTGTTCTTGAATTCTTGGTAATCTAGCTTTATATAATAATTTACTATCAGAGATGAATCTTCTCAAGGTATAAGCAACTCTATTGATGAAAAAGGTCAAGCTTAATTCACTCAAGGTATTCAGTTCATCATTTAAAACAAAATTGATTAATTGTTGTAAACACATTATTCTTGTATCTTGATTTAAAAATGGATTGATAATAGTTAATGTACCAAAGGTATCATCAAAATTATATTGAGTCATAATTGAGATTAAATCATTTGAATCTTCAATGATTGATTCTTCAATATCATCCAATTCATAAAGAAATGATTTATTATATATTTGTTCAATCAATTTCATTAATAATTTATAATCATTATTATTTTGATTTCTTTTCAATAATCCAGGAATAATTTGTTTGATTAATTGATTATATTGTTTTATATTAACCTCTTCTTCTTCTTCATTTTTAACATCTTTTTTAAAACTAATCAATAAACTTTCTATAAATAAATTCCAAATATCATCTTTATCTTCAATCAATTCAAAATTTTCATTAATTAATCTAATAATCACTTTTTGTAAAAAATTATATGATTGAATCCATAATTTGGATTCTTGAGTTTTAATACCTTCAGCTTTATTTTCAATTATTTCAATTATTGATGATATTACCTTATAAATCACTTTATCATTAATTAAATTTTTTAAATCAATTATTAACATTTTACTTTCAATTAAATTCATTGATAAATTACTAATTGCAATGAAACTTGGTATCTTAATCTTATCTCCATTCAATTTACTTGATAGTTTCTTGGTAATTCTACTTCTAGTTTCAAATGGATATACCAATATGGTTGTTAATTGTTGGATTATAACTCCAGTTATTTTCTCATCTTGACTATTTGTTAGCATTAATTCTAAATTATTCATAACGGATTTTTGTAAATTAGTTGGCTTATTCTCATCCTTGATATTACTTGGTAATATTGGATATCTTGCACATTTATTTAAAATATTAATAATCTTTTGACTTTCTTCAAATGTTAAATCTTGTTTTATTATATGATATAATGGTTTAAAACAGTCCATTAATACCGCCAATGTTTCTTGATATTGAATATTAATAAAATCATATTCAATTGGAATTTGAATCCAAAATTTATATAATAGATTTCGAATCTCATCATTAATCTTATCAATTTTTTGAAATGAATTAATTAAATCATAATAACTCTTGAAAATTTTTAAATTTAATTCATTCCATCCTAAATCTAATAAGTTTTGAAAAAAATTAATTATTTTCGTCCATAATTTTAATATAACTTCAATTGATTTTCCTTCTTTATCACCTTCAAAATTCATTAAAAATTTCCCATAAATTGAAACTAAGCCGCTTAAAATTAAACTCAAACTATCAATCCAATCCTTTTGATTACTTCCTGATTTGATATTTTTTAAATCTAATAATAATGGTAATACAATATCATATATCAAATTCCATGATGGTATTAAATTCCCGTGAACATCAATAATTTTGAAAAATGTTTGAATTGCCCCATCTCGAACTTGAGATCTGGAATCCATCAGAATTTTGGCTAAAGTACATAATAAATAAATATTTAATACTCTGTAAAAATTCTTCGATTCTTCGTTATTTTCAATAAAATTAATTAAATCTTCTTCACTTTTAATACCTTCATAGTTTATCAATCTTTCGGATTTGCCATTAATCCTTGATTTTATCGAATCACTAATTAACCAAAAATAACTAACTGAACTAAAACTAATATTTAAATCATAATTTTGTGAACAGAAATTATGTAACGTATTGATCAAAATTTTTAGTTGATTATATGGTAAACTTAATAAGAACTCATCTAAAATTAATTTCAATGTATCAAAAGATGATGATATTAATGACCCTATTTTATCAATCAATTTTTTATCATTCTTCTTATCTTTAGTATTTCTGAATGAAGTATTCAATATCTTAAATACAATATCCCATCTATCTTGATAAAATGTATCATACTTATCAATTAAATCGTGTAAGGTATCCAATATGATTAAATGCATCTCAGTTTCACAACTTAATAAAATTAATTCCAGAGGTATACCTAACTCAAATAAATTATCTAGGAACCCCATCAATGCATCCAATGATTTGACTGAAGTTGCTTTATTAATATCATTGTCTTTGGATTTAAATCCTTCGTTGGTAACATTTATAATCAAATCATTGAAATTCTTCATTATATTTATTCTTAAATTATGATATATTTGGCGATTCATTCCTAAATTAATGAAGTGCTTGATTAAATGATCCCATGAGTTGTTATTCAAAATTAAAAATTTATTGGAATTTATTTTGGTCACTTCGATTAGCTTTACCAAAAAAAATGATTTATTAAACGGACAAATCTCCTTCTTTTTCATATTTTCAAATGAAAATAAATCCGTCATGACCATTAATAGCTCATGAAATGAATCAACCGGATACTCATTAATACTTTCATATAACTTTTTCATGGAGGCTTCTAAATTATTCAAGTCCTGGTTGGTTAAAGTTGGTAACATTTCCTCAGTCATACTGGTGAAAACCTTGTTATTATAAAATCCACTATATTCATCAGGACCTTCTAAATAATAATCAACCCACTGAAATGTAATCCAAATGATCTTCCAGGACTTCTGTAGTGTTGATCCTAGCGAGACTGCCAAGTTAATTAATGCTCTTAAGCAAATGGCTTGTCTTGAATTGAATTTTCTGGGTTTAATTATCTCTTGTTGTTGTTCTAGTGACAAGTTTGATTGCGACGGTGGCGACAGAACCGTATCATTACTATCATTTGGAGTCTGAAACTGCGATGAGGTTTGAGAGTTCGGACTTTGAATAGTAGAGCTGAATGACTCCACCAATGATTCACCAAATGCTAATAATTGTTTACCTTGTTCCTGTAGACTATTTCCGCTTTGGGCTGCTTTCTTGATATCTGTCTTTGATACATTATTAGTGATTGCATCACTTAGCATCGATAAAAGACCATCTCTTAATGATGCCAACCCGAGTAATCCAGCTGTGTGTGTGAATTTTTGTAAAGATCTGATTAATGTATGAAATAATTCGTTATCCATCGAAAAATAAATGAAATTTTGAAATAACATTAATACATCTGGATAACATGATTCGATTAGGCTTGTTATGAAATCGACATTAGATGCCAAAGTTTCTGGATCTGATGACAATTCACTAACAAAAGTTGCGGTTCCTTCTGCATAACTTATTAAAATTCTCAAAGTCAAATATATACTATATGTGTTTGGAATATTACTTGGAGGTTCAGATTTATCGAGGTGATCTAGTATTGAAACTTTCATTGATGAAGTTTTACTAGATAATGCATTGATATTGGAATTGGGGAACCTAACGGTATCGTTAATCAAATAGGAGTTGTTGGTTAGAAAAGTACTCATTATCGACATTAATTCCTGTACGACATTTTTCTTTTTTGGATTTGAATCATACTTTTCATAAATATTTTTGATATTTTTGAAATCATTGAATAAAGTCTTAAACATTTCCAAAACTAGAATTTTTTCCCAACTAACTTGATTTTGAGAATCTGAATGCATGGTACTTGGCTCATTACTTAATAAAAGATGATTCAAGAATGATAAAATGATTTCATTCTCAATTTCAAGATTATCGAGCTGTCCAGATAATAAAATGTGTATGACTCTAATAGATCTGGTTGTTAGTTGAAAATTCTGATTAGGCAAATTTAGAATATTTAATATACCTGAAACCAAGTTATGTCTTAATATGAACGAAAGTTCCTTATGTTGATCAAACAAAAGTTTATGATTAGAAATAATATTTTCAATAATTTCTAAAACTGAAGAAGACTTAATATTTTCATTTTTCAAATATGTCAATGGTTCATTTCTCAAAATATTGCACAAATCATTTAATATTCTGTAGCCTTCATAAGATGCCTTACTTACTTTAATTCTTTCCTCGTTATCAACAACTACTTCATAGTCACCTTCTGAATCATTAATTTTGTCGTAAACATTACTAAATAATTGTTGTAAAGTAGCTGACGCAGTATTATTAACTACTGGTGATTTATTATTTGAAGCTAGCGTCGAACAGATAGCGAGTAAAGTTAACAAATTGCCACCCTCGATATCATAATTTTGTACCAATCCAGGTAAACATTGTAAAGTCCTTAATTGAATATCAACATTTATGTTAATTGCCTCGGAGAAAGATTTCAACAAATCTTTAATACTTTCATTAGGAACCAATGAGGACAAAATTAAGCGATTCAATACAGGAATTGAGGAATTAGTTAGCTTTGCATTAGTAGATCCACTTGCTATTATGAATGGTTTAACCAAATCACTTTTTATTTGATTATCTTTTATATCATTAATATGAGTAGAGGGCGGATAAGCTTTTAAATCAGTTAAGGCTTTATCACAAGCATGTCTAGTTTCGGGACTTTTCCTCTTTGACTCGGATGCCAAACTGGTCAAATCACTAGAAAGTTGAGAAATCAAGCTCATAATCGAGGATTCCAATTAAAACTTTGTGGAAAATGCTTCATCAATTCAAATGATCGGCTTAATAGTTAAAACACTTGTTATGTTGATTTTTTTGATCGATTGGATGGTCGTGCGCCGTTCGAGAAATAGTACCAAAAAAATCGTTTGCAACTTTCCAACACCGCATTAGCAGCAAAAACTCCTCTAACAATCATAAGCAAATGAATGATTAACTAAAGCTTAATAAAGTCGCATTGAATATACGATCGGTACTAACATCGTACAATGATAACGGTATCAAAAACTACTGAACTCTAGGAATGCCATATTCATGTTGACAATTCTTTCATAGATAGTACTACTTCGAAGTAGCTGTAAAGTAGCTATAAAGTAGCTGTAAAGTAGTTTCATGCAACATGCATCGAAATAATATACCTCGAAGTAGTGTGCCCTTTCTTTTGTATTTTCACAAACAAATTGGCAGTTTCATAAGTACTTAAGAAGTTATTTATTGCTCTTGAAGAAAACGACTACATATTTCATAAAAATATCAAGAAAATCTCTGTTGGGTAAAATTTGGCTAGAGAGAACAAGGTCAGAACTTGATTGAACCCCTAATTCTTGTAATTTCAAATACTTGTCCGATTGTTTCCTTCTTTGCATCCTGCTTTCTCTTAACTTTGTGAATTTCCTCTCTGAATCCTTTTTATTAACCTTATATACCCGGAAAAACTTTTCGGTAATTCCCCTTGCAACAGTTAAGCAAAAGTTAGCCAATTTTCCACAAAGAATCAAGTGAAGGCGGTTTTCGCCACTTAAGATTCAGTTCAACGGAAATAAAAGGCCGATTCATCAATCAGGTGCTTTTTTTTTTTTTTTTTTTTAGGTTTTTTGTGGATCTACTAGTCGGGTTTTGGTCGCGAAAACGCGGAAGGCCAGCTGCAAAAAACTTGAAGTAGGAAAGATTTCTCAAGCTACATTGCAAATCGCTAGAATATAATTAACATCTATAGGGATTAGAAAACATAAGTTCGTGATAAAATAAAAGAAGTGAAAGCGTACGAGAAAGAACTAGATACACAAATAAATAAAGCCAAACGAAATAAGCAAATAAAAGAAGAAGAAAAATCTTAAGCTAATAGTCATAACTCATAAGGGAACACCAGTAGTTCCAAAAAAAAAAAAACTAACTTAAGTTTTGAGACACAAGAAATGATCAAAACACCTATTGAAACATCTCTGGATTTCCACCAAGTCTTAAAATTTCCTGTTTCAAATCCATGTTTTCTTGTAGTATTCTTTGTTCATTACTTTGTAAGTATAAGATATAATCGGTAGCTTTTTCTAAGATCATTGATTTATTTAATCTGTTACTATTAGTGGTTGGACTTTCTTTTGAATCAGATTTACCAGTTTCAAAAGCGGTTTTTTCAAAAGCAACCCAAGGAATAATTTGTTGTAAACCAGCAATTTTAGCGTTGATATTGATTCTATATTTCTTTTCAATTTTATTATGAGCTTGCTTCTGAGTATCGGTCAATCTCTTTCTAGGGTTTCTTTTTTTGGTTGGTTTGGAAATACAAGCGGATGGCTTATCAGTATTCGATGGAAAACCTGAGGTCAGTTTGGAACGACGATTAGCAATTGATTCTTCCTTCAAAATATCTTTGGTATCAAAGATAGATTCTAAAGATTTTGGAGTCAAATCACTAGATTTCTGTAGAGTTTTTAACTTATTATTAACTGAATGAAGATCTGGTATAAGTTTTTCGTTAGTTGATTCTACTTTAATTTGAGGTGTTGAGATTTGACTGGTTTCAGAGCTTGAAAAAAATTCATTACCACTAAATACGCTTTCATTATCGAAATATTTCTCTAAATTTGCATTATTTTGTGAAATTTCGATCATATCAAAGTTGGTATATTGCTTAGGTAAATCACTTAATCCAGTAAAGCTATTGGTGGTAGTTATTGGAGCTGATTTGGCTAACAACTCATTGATCCAACTTTGATTGTCATCATTAGAAGTTATTGGGGATAAGGGTTCATAAGGGGAATAATTTTGTTGTTGGTATTGAGAAGTTGGATAATTCATAATGATTTCAAAGGAATTATATATATATATATATGTCTGTGTGTGAGTGTGGAGAGGTTCGAAAATAATAATGGAAAATTATGTATACGGAAGATATCACCGGGGAATAGATTTATATTTAAATTAACTCACTGGATTGACTTGTAAGAGTTTTGGCCATTCTCTTACCAGTCCCAAATGGTTTCCGATTTTAAAAGCACTCTTGAGAGAATTATGCAGCTGCAATGCATGCAAAAAAAAAAAAGGTAAAAATACTTCTCGAAACGAAATCATAATAAACTGAATCTTGCAAGTGTTAGAAGATGCTTTTCTTTTTTTAAATTTTTACTAATTAAACTACAAGCAAATGAAATATTTTTAAAAAATACAAAATAAAAAGAAAAGCCCACCGCAAATTATGGGTAGATTATCTAAAAAAATCACCATATTTACTTTTTTTTTTTCTGCACTTTAAGCCCATACCCTATTAAATTGTTATAGCATATAGTCTAGTCTACAATGGTCAGATAATTAAATGGTTTGTAGTGTTACCAAGAATTGTCTTATTCGATTGTATTCTTTCTCTCCTTCCTGTTTTTCTTTTATTCTTTTTTTTTTTTCTTTTCTTTTGATTCAATTAACGGGCACGTTTATTCAAACATTTCTGTCAATCTTAGGGACTTGGTTTGAAAAGGAGAATTGCAAACCACTCTAGATCACTAGGAGGCAAAACTATTTGTGCTATATATCTTCAAATTGTAATTGTATTCAGTATCGAACAATTTCTTAGCTAAGATTGTATACATATTGCCTCCGAAGTAAATATTTCAAATCCACCTTTCCTTCTCTCTACAGTCTTATTGGTGATTAATAGCGTATCCTTAATATCAACCCCTAAGTTCTAAAAATTGGGTCCAATGGCTATTTTTCCATAAAGACGTGATCGGAAAAACTTCGTATTGTTCAGATTGTTTTTATGTGCAGGTATTATCATGAGACTTATGCGACTATGGCTTTTTCATTTTTTTGGTATTGGGTTTTTCCGGCCGGGTAGATTCATTTTTTCACTGTCATCAAAAAATACAAATAATAACGGGTGATTTTTTTTGAAAATGTTTTGTTCCTTTACAAAGGCGAGCTGCTCCCTGAGATCTGTCCATATGGAGTGTTTCTTTGTTATTCTTCTATTTTGAAAAAATAAAAGGTTGTATTTTCAACTCTCAGTTCATAAAAGATATATTACGAGTAGTTTGCTTATCAAATCATTACTTCATTTTAGATTTGTGCTTTACCGTATCAATAGTGACTTCAAATTGATTTGTAGGTAAGGTGAAAAATTGCCTTGCAAGCTTTGTTTTAGAATTTTGTTTTACTTTATTCTAAGCTGCAAAAGCAAGCAAATATCATAATTTTAAATGATAGTGTAAAAAACAAATCGAACTAGTCTTTTGCAATTGTAAGCTTCAGTTTCTCACTGCATTGGAATGGGAAGCTTCAAGAAATAACTTAGGAGTTTTTAGCTGTGAATTCAGATATTAGTTTTATTTGAGCCATTATTTTTGTCATTGGCCATTTGGTGTGTACTTTCTCATATGAAACGAACTATATAAATGCCATGAAGCTTGTGGAGGGATTTGAGAAAATCTGAATAAACCCGAGTCCGACTGATATGATCCTTTTGCAATTCAGTTTAGTTACTTTTCATTTTATCGGTCTTTAGCGTTCTTATCCAATGGTCGCAATTACTTGTAAGTCTGAGATTACTCCGATTTATCCACCAGAGCTTAAAAATAAATAACAATTGTAACAAGTACGACATATTTACGCCTAATTGATTGTGCAACACCCTAATTTTTTAATAATGTCTCAAATTCCATTTAGCCGGATTCAAATAAATGCAATGAGGTTCTTCTATTGCTTATTATCCGATACCGCAGAATACTTAAAGAGCATTCTTTCGGGCTTTCTATCATCTATTCGTACGCAGTTGGGCAATTGTTAACTGGTTTTGTTATCAGATTACCTTTCTGCTTTAAGCTTTGTTGTTTCTTCCTTTGTGCTGCAAAATGATTTTTCTCTACGTCCGTACATATGTATCACGTGTAATAATTGTACGGATCTTTTTAACCGTTTAATTTTTTCGCTTTTGACGGGTAGTCAGAAAGAGTATCAATAATGGTATACAAATAAAATAAAAATAGAAGTTATTGCAGATTAAACCCAATTGACCTAGTAGTTCATATAATTCACTATCCATTGACTGAAATGAACTAAATAGGCATCCTGTCTCCATAACGTACATAATCATTATTGGAAAAGCAAATTTATTCTTCTTGACATATGGCGCCAGCAATTAATTCTCGTGCTGCCCGCCCGAGATCTTCAACCATTCAAGGAAAGTCCGGAAGTCGGCCATCACTTAGTCCGGTTCAGCAAAGATCATTCTCTCAGCAAATAGTTAAACCAAGTCAATCACAATTTCAAAGTCAAAATTCAATTCAGAGCCAATTGGGAAGTCAAATGGAAACTCAGGTGGAAAATCAGATGGAAAATCAGATGGAAAATCAGATGGAAAATCAAATAGAAAATTCTTCGTCAAGAACCAACACGACAACTACTTCCAAAGTAACGGGACCAGATTCTACTATAACATCTAACGAAAATGCAAAAAATCATATACCAAGACAATTTAAATTAATATCAGTCAAATTTAAGGAGGCTGCACTTGATTCTCCAAGTTTCAGAGCTTCAGTCAATCATATTGATTCTCAAATTGATAACATAGAAAAATGGTTGAGAGCAATTGATAGTTCAGTTAAAAAGATTCCAAGATATGTTAAAGAACTTCAAACTTTTAGCAACTCATTTTTGGAACACTTGGTTCCAACATTTATACAAGATGGCTTGATTGATCAAGAATATACTGTGCAAGCATTGAAATCTACTTCAGATTCTTTAACAAAACTATGGGGGGATAGCTTGTCTGCTCTCTCAATCAATTCATATGTTAATGAAAATCTAAATCGTAAATTATTTAAAGCCATTCAACATTATAAAACTGTTAGAACTGAGTTTGAAATAGCTCAGCAGAAGTATGACCAGTATTTAGCAATTTACGCTAGTACTTCGAAAACAAAAGAAGCTTCAATTGTTATAGAAGATGCCAAACAGTTGTTTGAGGTTCGGAAGGATTATATTCACACTTGCTTGAAACTTGTAACTGAGATTTCAACTTTAGAGAATCATATTGATCGTTCATTAGTTCGTTATTGTTCTGAAATGTGGAATTCAAAAAGAACTAATTTAATTAGTATTGAAGCTTTAGATCCAGTTTTCAGCATTCACAGCTCGAAGATTAAAAAAATTCAGGGTTGGTGCGATTCCTATTCTTCAGCGATTGACAAATTGAAGAATGATATGCTTTCCGCCAGAGATCAAGTTGAGGAAAGTGCAATGCTTCAATTTGCACCTTCAACTAACATTAATGATTATAAAATATCTTTGATTAATTCAAAAGTTCTTGATGATATAAGTGACTCGGGATTTGAAAAGCATGGTTATTTATTCATGAAAACTTATGTAGAGAAATCTTCAAAACCTGTTTGGGTGAAACGTTGGGTGTTCATAAAAGGTGGTGTATTTGGTTTATTGGTGTTAAGTCCATCGCAAACTTTTGTTCAGGAGTCTGATAAAATTGGTATATTGCTATGTAATGTTAAATATGCCCCTCATGAAAATAGAAAATTTTGTTTTGAAATTAAAACAATCGATCATTGCTTCACCTTTCAAGCTGAAACTTTATATGATTTAAAATCTTGGTTGAAGGTTTTTCAAAATGAAAAACAACGCATTTTAAGAGAAAATGATCCTGAAAATAACGATATGGTGAATATAGCTAGTGGAAGGTACCCTCCAATTGTCACCGAATTTGCTTCAACCCTCAATACTTCTACGGATCGTGAATTTACTAATAATAAGGTTGTTGGCTCTAATGGACAGATTGTCACATCAAGTAAGTTATCTCATCAAATTGAAACTGATGAGCGTTTCTTCAAAAGACATATTTATTATCAAATCCCTCAAGTTCGGCCCCCATTCATGACCGATCAAACCAAATCTTCAATGATTGCTTACTCTTTAGCCGCTGCAAATACTTTACCTACAGCATTGACTGCTAATATTTGGGGTTCGGCAAACTGGGGTTTATATTACTTGCATGAAGTTCCACCATTGGAAAGAGAAAACCTTAGTATCTCTGAAACACTCGATTCAGTTGATAGAGAAACTTTGAACCTTGATGGCGACAAAGAAGGTATTAACTACCCGGATTATTATCCTTATGAACTAGTTCCTTTAGATATCCAAATGAGAGCATTATTCGAAACTGCAGTTTCACCAGGGGAATTGTGCTTGTTCAGTTATAGATGTATTTGGTCTCCGAATTCGCATCAAGAATTGAGCGGTCGCTGTTTCATTACAAATAGACATGTTTACTTTTACATGCAATCTCTAGGGTTCATTGCCTTGACTAAATTGCCGATTGAACACTTGGTGGCAATCGATTATAACACCAGAAAGAATCATGACTTGTTGAAAATCTACAATATGAGTGGTGTTGTTAAAATGAAATTATTTTTAGATGATGGTAAGTTGATAAAACGTAAGTTCACTTATTTGCTAGAGAATAATGCGAGTGATCACCCAAAGCACTTCCATGAAGTTATCAATAATTTAGTGAAACTTGAAAATCAACATCAATTGGAGTTAAAGAATGAGACTCGTAACAAAGTGATCGCAAATAACTTGGGGATCTCAGTGGATCTGCTAAATCTCCGCCAACATCAGTTACATTTAAAACAGCAGAGAGAACTCCAGGGTGAAGATTACGATGAAGACTCGTTGCCAGTAGATTTCAACTCCTTTGCATTTTCTAAGACAAATGGCACCACTACTTCCCATAAAATTGAGTTTAGTGATGTTGCTAGATTACTTAAAGAACAAGTTTATAATGCGCCACCAAAGGCATTGTTTCATGCACTTCTAGGAGATCGCGCAAAAATACTTGATACCTATAACTCATTACTTCGTCCCGAATCAATTACTAAGGTACCATGGAGTCGAAAAGAAGGTAAATTAATGAGAAAGTTCAACTGTGGAATAATTCACGATGGTAGGAGAGTTGGAAAAGCTCAGTTTACAGATGTTATCGATGCTCTCGTCGAAAATGAACACTACCTGTTTACCCATGAAAGATCGGCCTTCCAAATTTTGTATTACGGTACCCCCGCAAGTATCAAATATAGATATGTATTATCGAAGCTACCGGGGGATCGTACTAAGGTTCTAATCTATAGTCACTTACAATTTCACGGAAAGCTGTTCATCAGTAAAATTATAACACCTTTGGCATATTCCATCAGCCGCAAAGAAGCACGACAAGTTGAAAGAAGCTTACATGAGGTTGTTAAAAATGTTGGGAATCATGGTAATATCCTTAAAGCCATCAACATCTATGGAAAGTTGAGCTTTACTAACTCTGATGTAGAGGTTGAAGAGGTGGATCCAATAATTATGAATCCATATTTTTTCATTAGATTGATTTTGAAGAATTTCTTCTTAGTTATCTTATCCCATTTATCGACCGTATTCCATTTTATTTTCAACTTATTCATCACTTTATTGAAAAGTATCAAGCTTAATCAGGTTTTGATATTGATTATAGGTTTATTGTCAATTTGGAACATATTCCTTTCGACGAAAACGACTACGTCATATTGGGCCGCGCGGAGGGCCAATAATGTTGCTCGTGACTTTATAATGAAAGATCCGGTAATGTTGAAAAGAGCAATTTATTTGAAAGATACTCAGGACATGATAAAAGCACATAGCAATTTCTCGAATCAAGATTCAGATTCTATATGCTATAAATCTTTCAAGGATGTGTCATTTATTATGAATTATGATAAATTTGACTCTTGGAGCAAAGAATATGGTGATGAGTCAACCAAAGAAGTAGCCCAATCTTTGAAAAAAACCTTTCAGGAAATTGGCATTAAGAGACACAAATTATTAGTTGATTTAAGAATGTTAAACGAGATGGAAGAAGAGTTGGGTAAGGCGGAATGGAGAAATTGGCTAATGAATGAGTTGAATAGATGTTCATTCATTAAGTCCAACCTTTTCGACCAAGTTAGTCACTTGGGCGGTGATGAAAAGAATGAACTAACTTCCGGGATGGATTCGGTCATTCAATTTTGCCGCAGTTGTGAACAGGATTTGAAATATCTCGACTCTTTATTGTAATCAAGTCATAAAGTCAAAATGGTTACAATACTTTTATATGATAACTAATTATGAAATGTATATTTGCACACGGTAATCTAAAGTCTATTTCTGTATACGTAAATTTGGTGCAAAATGTGAATTTTAGTTAGATTTATGCCAAAACTTGCCCAAAATTGGAATAAATTGAGAAGGCGCCAGTGAATAATTTTTTTACCCGTAACACTTACACTCCAAAAAAAATGTCTTAGGTGATTATTGTCCCGCTTCTTTAGGGCTTTTCTATTATAGTACGAGTGTAAATGAGTAGAACAACATAAACTAATTTCATTTCAAGTGTTCTTGGTTGGATTTTTGTGAAACTCAAGTAAACTAAAAGAAAAGAGCAAAGAAAAAAGAAACAAAAGAAGTCAAAATCAAACTTGTAATAGTTAGACATATATCTTGAAGCGACAGGCTTTTCTTGGTTTAAAGCTAGAATGTATTAATTCCAATTACAAAATAATCTTTAAACGCAGTAAGACGAATTTTCAGAGAAAAATTCATCAAGATCGGAAAAGTAGGCATAAGTTCCGTCAATAAATGACTCAAAATTGCCAACTAGAAGCGAAATCCTAGGAAACATGCAAGTCTAATGACACGGTATTAGTGAAATTGAAAGACATAATGTTATGCATAATTATGCTTGATCACCAGGTAATTCGAGATCTTTTAGACTCAATTTAAAACACTCTAAATCCGTTCTGCTTGGTTGCAATACGTAACCTACATGTTGGGGGCGACAGAGCTAGCATGGCACATCATGATAAGCATTAATGCTCGAATCAGAGTGAATATTCGATAAAGCATAAAATCACAAAATTGTCTACTAGATTCAAAGTTTTACTCAAAAAATACAATAAGAGCAAGTCCGACTCCTTCACACAATAGCTGAGTTTGAAGGAGTTCAATATTGCTCTTAGAATCTTTGATTTAACCCTAATATGTCCCAGCTAAACACTAACGAACTGTTGTATTGACCGTATCAAACCTTTTGCTAATTATCAAGGTTTTGTTAAGAATCAAGATTCAAATCATGGGTAAATCGTAAAGCTCGATGCTAAAAAGAAATTTTAAGCGCAAAAACGTCAAAAATAAAAAACGGTTTTTACTGTTTTGTTTTACTTTTATTTTTTCTTTTTCTACTTAATCAAATAACCCAAAAGGGAAAGAGAGGCTCTAGATGCGCTTCAATAAACTCAAAGTTTTCCATCAATGACGGAACTACATTAATTAAGTTTGCATAGACATCACTTTGTTCTGAAAACATTGATTCGAGTTATTGTCAGTATGGCTTGCACTTGCCACTGAACGCTCGTAATTTACTTCGGCTAGTGGGTTATAAGTTGGAATCCATATGCTTTCGTGATCGTCAAACAAGTGTTGGGCACTAACAATTGAAGAGGAACAAAATTCAAGACACAAGCTTAACGAACGAAATAATAAAAAAAAAAGATAGAAAGGGATGAACAAAAGCTTCAGTAACAAACAAGGAGTATCAAATACCTTCCTCATTAACTCAAAAATCGGAATTAAGGATAAGTTTTCCAGAATGGTAGGATGTCCTAGCAATATGGCAACCCTTTTGAAATTTCAGAAGCAGCAGTGTAAGAAGCAACTGTAATTTGATTGAATTACAAAACAAAACGACAAAGAGTAACAGTCATATGTAGAATTACCAAAAAAGCTAATGAGAGTGGCTCACAGTTGTAACGAGCTTTTGTGTTCAAGAACAAAAAACTCAACTAGACAAAACCCACCATCGAGAAGTTTTTTTAATTCAAAACGAATCAAACCTGATTTTTAATGATGTACTTGATCGATCTTGTTATTATACCAGATTGCTGTTTGGATTGTAGAATTTGTTTTTAAGTCTTGTCCAGATCTATTGTCATTTTGGGATTTTGATTTAATAAAGAATTAGTCATCTCGGAAATCGATTCAAACGTTCCTATTGTTTCCCTCAGCTTGAGCTAATGTTGCTTTTGTAAAACATTTTCATTTTACAGCTTCGCTTTACTCTTTTCTTTTTTTTCTCTTTTTTTTTTATTATTATATATTGTTGTAGAATTACTTACTTCCGATTTCGTACCTTTTTCAATTGTGATTACTGTACTTGAGCGTTTTTCTCTTGTTTATTCCCAACGTTATCTTACTTACTTTAACTTCCTGTAATATCTAGGGTTTTACAAACGCAAATAGCTTTAATTTCAAGTCTAAATACATACATACACTCATATATATATATGTAGCTCTATCCCTCCTTCTTCCTTTTTCCTTTTTAGAAAATTTTTTTTTTCCCTTTTTTCTTTTTCCCAATCCTATTTAGTTTCTTTTTTTTTCTCTCCCCCATCATCTAGATCTCTTTTAAGTTAGATCATTGATACTAGTGGCTTGAAAACATTTTGCTTGTTGCACCAATGATGATTAAAACGCTATCGTTCAACTCAAATCACTCCCAGAAAAAGAAAATAGCGGTAGTACCCCATATTATTAAGGGGAAGGAAGTTGTAACTAAAAAAATTGAGCCAGTTTACTCTCATAAGAATACCTCCAAAAAAATTCATGATTTCTCTATTTTAACTAATTTAGAAAATGATATAGCTCAACTTTGTAATGATTCTTATGATGGTTACCTTGAATGGTCAAAGAAGTCACATCTCGAAAGAACCAAGATCATTCAAGTTGCTGCCCAAAATATTAGAGATCGTCAAGAGGATTTTGTTCAAAGTTTGGAAGAAGTTGGTTTAACCAACCAATTTGCTCACTTCAATATAATGACTGCTTCGAGTCATACCGAGGAGTACGCAAGAAATGTTTCTCTGCCCGATGGTGTTACAACAAAATCAGACAAATGTGATTTATCAATAACCTTTCGTAATCCAATCGGTCCTGTTTACTCAGTCGCTCCTTGGAATGCTCCCTTAATTTTAACCAATCGTTCTATTGCAGCTCCTTTGGCTGCTGGTTGTTCCGTTCTTTTAAAATCAACTGAAAAAGCTCCCTTAGTATCTTACTTTTTAGTTAAATGTTATCTCGATGCAGGTGTTCCTCCAAAAGTTCTTCAACTTTTCCATGTTTCTCCAAAAGATGTTTCTCAAGCTACTGAATTAGTTATTTCAAATAGAGCTATCCGTAAAGTTAATTTTACTGGTTCAACTTACGTCGGGAATCTAATCGCAATGGTTTGTTCCAAATATTTGAAACCTTATTTATTAGAACTTGGTGGTAAGAATTATTCAATCGTTTGTAAAGATGCTGATATTCCAAAAGCAATCGAAAATATTTTATTTAGTGCATTTTTCCATAAGGGCCAAATCTGTATGTGCCTTGATAAAGTTTTCATTCATGAATCAATTTATAATACTTTTGTTGAAAAATTACAATCAATTGCTAAGAAGGCCTTGAAAAAAGCTGACCATGAAGTTCCTCAGCGTGATATGACTTCAACTACAAAAGTCCATGATTTAGTTGCAGATGCTCTTTCCAAAGGTGCTAAGATCATTTACGGTGAAAAGCAAGATTTGGTTATCTCTTCTTCTGGGGAACATAAAGCTTTCCACCCAATTATTTTGGCTGATCTTACTCTGAAAATGTCTCTTGATACAGTTGAAAGTTTTGGTCCTGTTTTAAGTCTTTATAAATATAAAGATGAAGACAAATTAATCGAAAAAGTCAACGGGGATGAATACGGATTGAAAGCTTCTATCTGGTCCGCAAATGTTTTACATGCCTTGTCTATCGCCAAGAGAATTGACTCTGGTGGAGTTCATATCAACAGTTCTTCCATTCATGATGAAGCTTACCAACCTCATGGAGGTGTTAAAAGTAGTGGAACCGGTAGGTTTAATAGTTCCTGGGGTCTTGAATCTTTCTCTTACGTTAAAACTATTACAATGAATCAGTAATTTTGCATCCATCTCACATTTGTTTTTGTTTTCTTCTATTTTTGTTAATCTAATCAATTTTGTATTTGTTTTCCTTTAGTTTTATTTGTCATTTTAAATATCTTTTCTTGCCGTTGTTAGATGCATATATTATCGCTTGCTTTGAGATGTGTTCACGATTCCTTTTATTTCTTCCACTTTTTCTTTTTTACTTTTTTTTTTTTACTAGATTGAATATGCTTTATTCAATGAAATTTAATATTTCGAAAAGTTTTGTATATGCATATGTTTGTGAAAAAGTTCAAAAGCCTTTTTTGTTAAGGTTATCTATGATATCTAAGTATAATGCAACAGGATTGAATATTGGTTTCATCTTGAATATTTTTTCATCAATTACGGATCGTAGTTTGTTTGTCCAATTTATAAGGTCCAAATGATCAACATTATCAAGGGTTCCTAAATATTCTCCCCATTTTGAGCTTTCAACACTGACCAACCCATCATTATCGAAAGATTTATCCTTAGAGATTCTTGATTTCATAATTTTCCACGTAGGCATGAAAGCATTGAACCATTTGGGCCTCATTCTAGCCCCGTACGAAAAGTAAGCCACCTTGGGATCATCCTTGATTTCTTGATTAAATTTTCGCAAATATGAGGTGGTCAATTGTTCAATGCATTGAGGGTATGTTATAGCCAATGGCTTAATTGTATCTAAGAAGAAATCCGCACATTCGGAGCCATGATGTGGAGTCGAGACTGTAGTCAAAGAAACGATTTGATAATTCGAACTGCCAGGTTTGTTTTGCAATTTGGATATCAAATATCTGGCATCCAATCCTCCCATAGAATGACATACCAAATTGATCTTGATGGGTTTGTTTGCTGTTTCAAAGGATTGATTGTTTTTTTCATCATTTTTCTTCTTATTATAGATACTTGACTTACTTTCATTATGACGTAACATTTCACACTTTTGATTAATGAAATTTTCCAAGTTGATAGCTCTTTCTTCAATTGTTCCAAAAGCTGGAACCTTGGCAATGAAAACTTTAGTTCCAATTTCTTCTAATGCTTTCTTTATACCATACCAATACTCAAAATTTATGAAATGGAATTTGCCTGCCAAATTTTCAATATTTTCTGCAACTTCCCCAACCCTTTCACCTACACTATGTTGCATAGGGGTAGTCAAAAACTTGGGTTTGGAAATAAAAGATAACGTGTCAAAGCCCATAAAGCCATGACAAAGAACCACTGGGTATTTCGAAGGTGAGTAATTGTCTTTGAGCTGACTGAATTTATCTGTGATAATCAAGTCATGATCATTACCGGGCTTATCGATTTCAACTTTCTGAGATAATGGCCTTTTGGATTGCAACAAAAATTTGTCCTGGATATACAGATTTCTCAAGTTTCTTATCAAAGATCTACGTATTATCAACATAATAAGTAACTTAAAGTAATCACCAAATACCTATTCACTATTTGCTTGCTTAAACAATTGTCGCAACTTTTTCAATACTTTAAAAATTTATGTATTAAATTTATATACAGGGCCTATTTTCTTATTGTTTCTCAGTTATTTTGAGATTTCATTACTAACGACCACTGATTGCTTGAACCATTAAATCTTTTACATACCCTAAAGAGTTAAGGGTTTTCATACCATAGCCTCTGAGATAAATGAATGGGGTCCATTCGACTGCAAAAATTTTATGCAATTTATCACACACTCCCAATATCATATGATTTGATGGCCAAGCATTAGCGACATAGTTTTCTAAAACTAAAGTAGAACCAATATCCATACCACGTTCAACTCCTTTCTCCAAGGCCTCAACTAAATGACCTACATCAGATTGACCCATATTTAAGCCCTGGCCCGCTAAAGGATGAATAGTATGGGCAGCATCACCCACTAAAGCTACTCGGGGAGCCATGTATGTATCAGCATGAGATAATTTCAAAGGAAATCTAGCTCTGGAACCCGGGAGTAGTTCGATAACTGGTAAAGGAAAATTTTCTTCTAAATCACTAACGTCTTTCTTTGACAACCTCCAGGATATGTCTTCCAAAACAGATCTGTCATTTGGATTTTTTTGTAATGTCTTATATATGTAATGTAAGTCAACTTCGTCAAGAGTCATTGCAGCAGTGATTAAATGTGGAAAAATGATTTCATCAACTTTCAATAAAAGCTCAGCTAATTCGGGAGTTGACGACCAAACGAAGGTGGCATTATCATCAGATAAGGGCAAGATTGCTAAAGGACCAGTAGACAAAAATCTTTGCCAGCCAAGTGCTCTATAATCCTCAAATTGCATTTTAATAGTACCGACTACCCCCCAGCGGTCATATTGCCAGCCTCTAGATTCTATACGAGCAAATTTTCTTACAGGAGAGTTATAACCATCAGCACCAATCAATAAACGTGTCTGTATTGATTCACCATTATCTAGCTTGATGATGGGCCAATCCAATACATCATCACCGGCATTTGGATCAATCTCATTTAAATCACTGTGAGAATGGGAGTGTTTTGAAATCAGAGGATCTTCGATGTCAATGACTTTTGTTTTGTCGAGAACGATAGCTGGCTGATCTTCTTCTTCATCAAAAATTTCATCATTGAGTTGCTCAATTTTTGAGAGTAACGAGCTTTGGATATTGATATTTTCACACATGGCTGCTAAGACTCCCAGTCCTGTAGTAGTACCATCGAAACTTATACGAGAAGAGTTGTCTTGACCATCATATGCAACAATTCCATCATAAAATTTAATCCTTTCCATATTTATATATTCCCAATTACCAATTTTCTCTTGCATAAACTCAACCGATTTCGGTGTTAGGGAAACAACTCTATTGGTATAATTTTCAGGAGGATCCAAGCTGAAATCACGGATTGGATCTAAATTGGAACCTTCAACTAAGGTGCATTTCAAATGTCTTGTTTTATGGGAATTTTTCAAAGCCGCAAGTAATGATAAACCAGCTGGTCCACCCCCAATTATGACTATATCCTGTAATTTAGGAGGAGCAACTGAAGCTGCAGTAGCGAGTGATCTGGTCACAGACTTCCACATGGCTTGTAATTATTGTGAACAAAGGATGTAAACTAGGAGCTTATGAAGGAAGTTTATACAGAGACAGATAAAAATCGCATCTGCAAACTACGAAAGAAGGGAAAAAAAAAAAAAAATCAAAACTTACTGGAATACGCAATATCGGCCCATTTCATACAAACTTCTATCAATTGTATCTAATTGTTCCCATTTTATTAAAAATTACATAGATATAAATTAGAGATTTTATGAAATGGTGATGTAGGGTGGTGCAAATCCACTGACCCCGGAAGGGAAGCTATATAGTTCTTATGTCACTGTACGAAGAAAAACGTAAAAAAAAAAAATAAAAAAATGAAACCCAAAATCAAGTCAAAATTGCAGCACCTGCTTTGACTATATCCTTCTCCATATCAAAGAGTTAAAATGAAGAGATTAACTCTTTGGAATATCGCTTAGTTTCACCTTACCACTTTCAATCCAATAAGGATCAATCAATTTCTCTTTTTCTTCGTACATAACTTTGTAAGATGTTTTGATAGTACCATCACTTACACCAGTTTTATCAGCAATTTTTGAAGGAGGTAAATCTGTTCCAAAGACTAAAGCTGCCATGTAAATGACAGTAGCTGCAATGGTCATTGGAGATCTACCTTGCAAAACCCCAACTTCTTTACAACGTCTGGCAATGTGTTCTGCTGCATTAGTAACTTGAGTATTTAAACCCAAATGAGAACAGAATCTTCTAATCAAATCTTCTGCAGAAGTTTGAGTAGTTTGTTCACTATCTTGAATCAAAGAATAAGCATTTGGATTGGCAGCATTCTTTTCTTGAATTACTTTATTCATGATTTTGAAAACCTTTCCAATTTCTTTCTTTGGAACATTTGTTAAAGCCCAAATTTCTTTAAACGAACGAGCTACTTTAGCTTTACGACAACCAATAAAAATAGATGCTGCCATTATTGATTCTTGAGATTTACCCCTCAAAGGACGTTCATCGTAAACAAGCTTGTAAACTTCTTTAGCCCCATCTTGAACGATTTTAGGTAATTGATACCCATCACACATTTGAGAAATTTTAGCATAAGCAGCAGCCAATGCATTATCCTTTTTATCTACTAAGGATTTAGACTGAGCTCTATTTAATTCACGACCTGCCTTAGTATTATCAGGAACATACGAAATCATGGTTGATAAGTCTTCTGAATCTAATAATGGATTACCGGCATCACCCACACGACTTGGGTCATCACCATTTTGATCATCATTACTAAAAGTTCTCCATTCAGATCTGGTATCAACAACACGATCACTTAAAACCAATCCACAACTTCCACAAACTATATCTCCTTCACTAAATCTTTCAATCAAATCTGGCGGGAAGATCTTACATTCGGGACAAGTTAAAGTGATATTTAAGTTTGGACCCGTAAATGGCTCATCTATAGCTGGTTTTGAAGCAGTTTGAGCACTCATGTTTGATCTGTCAATATTACCAATCAAGATTATACTTTTAATCCGTTAAAATGTTATTATAAACTAGTTGGTCGTAATCTTCAATAATATATCAATTGATAATTATATCCAAACAAGTTAAGAACGCTGTGATTACTAACAAACAAATACTAAAGTTTGCTTACTCCAATATAAGGAAGGACACACTCAATAACGCTAGACCAGAACAAGCCGCCCGAAGAATATTGCAGTAGTCGAGTGAACGATACAGCAATAAGATGAAGATTATGTGAAGATAGACAATAAACTATCGTAAAGAACAAGAAGTATTCTCTTTCTTAGATTATTAATAAACTCAATTTTTTCTTTTATGTTCTCTTTTTTCTTTTGCCCACCTTTTTTTTCCTACTTTTGTAAAAGAGCGTGCGTGGTACAATACAGTAGTAACTGTATCAGAATATGATTAGACATAATTAGATATGATTAGAGATGAATTAGCTACAGTTATGGATTTTTAATAATACAAATTGATTTGATAAATTTGAAATGGTCTAGATAATTGTACACTAAATTGACTAATTCTTTGATCTCTTATTGGAATTTTCAGAAGTATCTTCTGAAGTTCGTTTCTTGTCTGCTTCATTCTCTTCTTCATCCTCTTCATCGTCATCACTGATATCAAGTTCTTCTCCTTCTTCGCTATCGTCAAAGTCATCGTCGTCACCATCACCGGTGGGTAAAGCTTCAGTGTAGTATTTAACGGCATAAGGGAAAATATCATCCACTATTAATCTAGCCAAATCTTCTCCATTTCTATATTCTTTTCCTGGTTTAGTACCGGTCCAAGCAAACCAAGCAAAGAATGATTTCATACCAGTTCTATAATTCTTCTTTTCTTCAGTGCTTAATTCACCTTTTGCGTTGGACTTTATGAGGGTTGGATTTATACCATCCAAGGCTTTTGGCCAAATTATTTCAGCTGGTTCTGATGTTATCTTTTCTTCCCCGTTTTCAATGACGGTTTTGAAATGCTTAGTAATAGTTTGGGGTTTGATAATTGCATCTTCTTCACTAGCTTCGTCTTTGAATGCAATTACAATTGAAAAATCTTTATAATGTTCGGTTTCTTTAGTATCAACTACTTTATAGTGAACGTACACATCACTTATGGTTTCCAAATATTGTAAATCATCAACACTCATATACTCAGCAAAATCTTCATTTTCTGCTAATACAATATACCAGAATTGTGGAATGTTTAGTAAGATGGCCCTACGTTCTTGATAGATTGATTGAGTTTTCTGTATTCTGAATATTTCTGCTTCTTTTTCAGCCTTATCCATTTTTTGTTCACACTCAGCCAAATCAACGAGGCATTTCTCAAGGTGAACACTTTCTTTTTCGGTATCTTGTTGGGACATGATGTTTATATGGAATTGTATTATATTCAATTAGTATATAAATTAAGATAATCAAAAACAATTTGTATCTCATCTCTTGAAAAATTCGAAAAATATTCCGTATGCGGGTATTCCGTACACCCTTTGTGGGAGTTTAAAGAAGACTACAAGCATGAATAATATACAAGAAATGTTAATTTATCAATATAGTAAACAGGGTGAAAAGAAAATTGCAATCTGAAGAAGGAAATGTTATTAACAGGCTATCGTCTTGGTCCACCACCTCTTCTAGTCATTTGAGGCAATTTGAATGGGACTTTCAAAGTAGCGATTTTATATGTTGCAGCACTAGCTTTTGGAATACCAAATGCTTCAGCTTGAGAAGCAGTAGCAGGCTTGGTAATGGCACCTAATGCTTTGAATAATCCAACTAATTTGGTTGGTTTTAAGTTCAATTCATGTGCCAAAGGAGGTAACTCAACTAAGAAATTATCAATATGCATAATAGTTGCTAATAAATAACATAATAATTTATCTTCATGATGAGGATCAATAATGAATGATCTATCCTTGGTTTTACCAAATTGGGTGGTACGAGATACAGTAAATCTTTGTAAAATTCCATCAATTAAAAGTTCTGATGGTTTATTTTCTAAACGGGTCATCAAGGATACACGATCTTTAACTCTTCTATTGGCATAAACACCAAATAATAAAGATGCATAGTATAAAAGTTGTAGTTTTGTGGTATTACCAGTTTTAACAATATTTGGTAAATGTTTGGCAATATATGGAGATTTTGCATAAGGAAATATCTCCAATCTTTTCTTCCCGTCTTCTTCTTCCAAGATTGTATTAACACGTATGAAATTCCAATCTTTCTTCGGTATTATATTATGTAATGGATAGATATCTTCAACATTAGTGGCAGATTCGTCAGCAATAGGAGTTGGTCTATCATTCGTAACAGATTCATCCATTTCTTTAGTAGATGGTAATGCGGAAGTACTTTCTTTTACATTGTCGAGAATATCCATTTCTAAATCTTGTAATTTTTCAGAATCAATTCTATTCTTTTCCAAATTGGTAAGTGCTTGTTTGGCCTTCTTAGTACCAAAAGATTCACCCAAAGCTTTACGTTGTTCCATGAAACGAGTACCTGCACTTTTAACAGATGGTCCTTTATGGACTCTCTTGGATTTAGCAGTAACTTTACCGTTGATTAAAGGTGATTTGAACAATTCAACTGATTTATGAGTTGGATCGTATAATGCCACAACGTAATCATTATGCTCATCAACCCCACCAGTTTCACCATTATAATCCAAAGTCTCATTTTCACCATGTAATAAATATTGATGATTCTTTTTATGTTGATACAAATCAAAGTCTGTTTTTTCAGGAATAGATAAACCATTAAAGAATGACCCAACAACCACATCTGGCTCTTCTGAAACTGAAGTGACCCTCAATTCAGCAGTTTTGGCATCTCTCTTTCTCTTAATACCTGACATTTCTAATCTGTTGTAGCCCGAACTAGCTGTCTTTGATCGATTACTACCGAACAAAAAAATTTATATCATCTCATCAAAAATTGGATGCGCTGCAAAAAAAAAAAAAAAAAAAAAAAAAAAAAAAAAAAAAAAAAAAAAAAAAAAAAAAAAAAAAAAAAAAAAAAAAAAAAAAAAAAAAAAAAAAAAAAAAAAAAAAAAAAAAAAAAAAAAAAAAAAAAA
>JAJMKE010000023.1:102925-129786 GCA_030569195.1 Hyphopichia khmerensis | reverse complement strand
ACAAGTTTCCAACAAACAAATGACTTCTGCATATATAGACGATAAAAAGTCTTTGACATTGACATACTATGAAATACTAGGTGTGGAACCAACAGCAGATGTTGCTGATATAAAAACAGCTTACAAAGAAAAGTTACTAAGTTCCCATCCTGATAAACAAACTGGATTCAATAATGAAAAAAATCACGATAACATTATAAATTTGATAAAATTATCATACAAGACATTAGTTGATCCGATAAAGAAACATGAATATGACGAAACGTTGAAGAAATCATTTCAAAAGCAAGGTTTTAATATAAATGGTGATGGTTTAGATACGTACAGCTTAGAAGATTTTGATATTGTGGCTGGTCCCAATGAAGAAGAAGAACTATGGGTAAAAGATTGCCCTAGATGTACATTTCCAAAATCGATTACTTTAACAGAGGAAGATTTGGAACAAAGTGGAACCGATGATGGACAGGGTGGATTTGATATAATAGTTCAATGTGAAAGTTGTAGTTTATGGATAAAAGTTAAGTATTACGCGGCTGAAGAAGAGGAGTAACGATAAATCTGTGTTATAGAATTATAGAAAATGCAAGTATATAAATTTCATAAAAGGCTCATTATAATGTAAGTAAATGAAGTAAAAAACAAACCAATAAATAATAAAAAGAAAGTAAAGAGAATGGAATAGAATAGAAAAAAACAAAAAGAAAAGAAAACAGGAAATATAACTGAAAAGAAAAGCACTGACCCTCTTAAACAAGCACTTCTGTATTTGGGGCCTTGTTTGGGTTTAAAGGAATATTGAAGGTGTGATTTGAATTCTTTAACTTTGTTTGACTAATGGAATCTTTTCTATGTTTTGACCAAGACTTTTCAGCTTCAATAATTGAGTATAATGCATTACCAATAGCTTCAAAATCGGTCATCAAGTTTACATGACCAGCAGGACTTGAAAATTTACCAACGATTTGACCCTTACCAGATTTTTCATCGTACATTGAGAAACCTTTTTTCTCAGGCATTAACCATTTTTGATGTACAACCCCATCACCATGGCCATAGAAAAATTCATAGTAATTACCATCCTTAATATCTTGTATTGACCTAACGTTGGAACCTCTTACTGAAGGAACTTTATTACCATACACCACTGCCAATGGAGGATAGTATTCCTCTAATTTAGGATCATAGTCTAAACCGAGAACGAATTCCTTAGCCAGTTTTAAAGTTTCAGCTAAATAATTGTAAGCTTCAGTGAAACTAAAGGAGAAATGAGTTGGGAATGCATTTGTTGAAGGAGCTTGTAAAGAGTCAGGCTCTAATTGAGAATTTGAAAGGAATTGACCGGGTAATGGAGATGAGCTATCAGTAGATTCATCGGCTATATTATTATTATCAAAAGATGGATGGTTGGTTTTAGGTGGTGAGCCACTAATAGATTTATTTCTTCTACCGATTGAAAGGGATCTATAGTTTCTTAATTTTGTACTCAATGTATTAATTGGAGAAAATGATAAGCTTGAGTTAGAATCTGAGGAATTAGGAGAATTGATACCATTTAATTCTAATAATAATCTTTGTTTTGAAACCAAAGGATTTAAGTTATATTCGACCCAAGTATCAGGGTTAAAATAATCCAAATCATAACACTCCTTAGTATCTTTATTAACAAATACTCTACCATTCAAAGGTAAGAAGCAAAAACTTGATCTCATCATAAAATTTGATTCAAAGGTTAAAATTTTATCTGAAAATATGACTGAATCACCAAATCTGATAGGACCCAAAATATTTAAACATTCACTTGGAACACCTACATAAACAATACCTCTAAATAAGTGAGGACATCTTTGCATAGTCAGATGTGCCACTAAACCACCCATTGAATGAGCAATAACCAAAGTGGGTTTACCAGTTTCATTATAATTTTTAGTTAATAAATCTTCTAAATTTTTAGAAGTTATAGATAAGCTTAATCTCCAATCATAACCAAATTCTTTAACGTTAGTTTTTGGATTTGAATCTAATTTTTTCAATAATTTTTTACAAATATCAATTGGACCAATATTTTTCAAAACCCCATCAGGATAAATAAATTTTGAAGCATTTATTTCATCTTCTTTATTTGGACCCAATAATAAATTGATTTTACGTAAATTAAAACCAGCTTTTAAAGGGATCCAAACTCTTTTATGAGTTTTAGTATCTCTTAAGATTGAACCTCTATAACCACCTAATAATACAATGTTACCATCAATATCATCAAATATAGCTTCTGAAGGTTTGATAAGATGTTTTTCCTTTTTAGCATGCATAAAATCTGGAATCATTTCATTAATATTTGAACTAATAGAGGCCTTCACTGCTCTTAATCTAACTGCATCAGGACCTTTATTATGTTCAAAATATCTGGCTTCTTCAACGGTACTAACAGATTGTTGTCTTTGAAGACGTAGTCTTATATCATCAATATCATCTGGTTGATTTTTATTATTGATGAATTGGAAACTTGGTAAATGTTGATCAAAATTAAAGGATTTAATTTGTTTATAAATATTTGATCTTATATTTGAAAATCCACCAAATGGTAAAGAAAATGAAAAAACTTTTTGAGAATCAGAATATATTCCATTATTAGCAGCATCTTTATTTAAGTTTTCACTATCTATAGTGGTACCAGCAATTTTTTTTGCTTGTTCATCAGAAGGTTTATTAAAATCAGAAATTGGATGAGATGAAGATTTGTTATTCGAATTGATATTAGTATCATTTGATTCAATTTGACTAAAAGATTCACCTCCAACGATAGAATCAGCATCAGTTCTACTAAATCTTTTATTAATTGGAGGACGACTGTTATTTCTATTTGCTTGAAAATCCTTAATTGCCAAATCATCCTCTTCATCTTCATCAAATTCATCAAAATCATCAGTAATTGGAGAATTCGATAATTGAGAAGGATCTATGGAATCATCAATATGACTTCCATTATTAGCATGATCAGAAACATTAATAATTTGTTGATTTGGTGTTAATAATGAAGATTTATTGATTTCATCCTTCAATGCATCATCACTGCTAGATGATTCGTGAATAGGTGCCATATCTATCTGCTATTCCTTCACAGTAATCCACCCAAATGGTTTATAAAAGGCTAATTGCTTTTGATCTCTTGGTAATCCAATTCGGATAAGCTCGGTTAGAAGAATTGGATGAGTACAAAAACCCACTAAGAATTATGATAGTAATGTACTTAGTGACACTGCAAAAAAAAAGTAAAAAAGAAACAATTTTCCTAGAAGGCAATACCTGTCGTACACTCACACACTAATATATATATACGTAAATTATCCAAGACCACTGAATTGAATACTAACCAAGGAAAAATTGAAAAAGTAGTATTCAATTTTTTTTTTTGTCTGGATCTAGTCTTCATTTTTTTTTGTTCTCATACAATAGGCACTATTAGCGATGTCTTACTATTATTAGTTTTCCTCTTTGTTCTATTTTTTTCTTTTTTTTTTTTTGCTTCTTCTCAGTGGCTTCATTTCCCTTTTTGATTCATTGATTGTTATTTTTAAATTTAATTGTTATTATTATACTTGATTTGTATGGGAACTGCACATGTTGAAATCTAATTTGAGTTGAAAATTTTAAATAAAAATATGTCAAAAAGTATGTACATTTTACAAAAGCAACTCTAATTGCAAAATGAAAAAGTATTGATGGTTTGCAAAAAAAAAGAAGGTTAAAAAGAAAAGAGAACAAGACAACAAGACAGAAGCCAAAAAGACAACAAGGCAAAAAACATTAAAGATAGAATAAGAGAGTTTAGATAAAGAGAATCACTTTAATAATGAAGACCCTTTCCTTTGTTTTAGATAAATAGCAATTGCTATTAATTTTTTATTTGTTTGTTTTGTTGTTTGTATTACAATAGGTATTGCTGCTAGTATGAATGTAGAAGAAAAATTCTTTTCGGGCGGAATTATCGATTATAATGATGTTCCACATTATTGTCTAAACTCAAGATAAATATGTAAAGTTCTGTCAATTTCGTATCCTGTTTAGATAAATTGAAGCCGATATACATATGAGTCCATTTTTCATTTGTAGTACCGAGAGCAATATCCAAAGGAACAACGAATTTTTTTTTACAAGGCAGCAAGAGTGATTACTTAATCCAATTGTACTATTTGGCTCCTTATCATGAAATCGCATTGTTATCTCAATCTGCTTTAGTTCTTTGATATCTTGAAATGGTTCTTTGATATCTTGGATTGACTCTTTCGTATCTTGAATTGACTCTTTGGTATTTTGAATTGGCTCCTTACCATATTCAATAATATTATTATAATAACATTATTATAATAACATATAATAATATAATAATAGGTTTATTATTTAAACATGGCACAATCGGCTATTTGAAATCGGCATTAGTGAGAGGTGAGGTGTACGGGTGCACTTTCAAGAGACGAGCAAAAAAAAGAAAGCTTCTCTTCTGGGAAAGCGACCATACTTTTATATTTGCAACTGCGTCATCCACGTGAACTCAAGGGGAATTTTGGAAAAAGTTGCAACAATTGAAAGGATTTTGAACTCTAAAAGTTTATACTTCACAACCAATTGTTGATTAGAGCCATATAAGACACCACGTTGGTCCTTGGCAGTCACCACGTTGTTGACCAATGGTATGCTTTTACCTTATGCTTGAAGATAGTCATTAGAGAAAACATTCACTCTCGAAAAGCCTCAGTTACAAACCGCTGAAGTTTACGGGTTCATGCATGTGTCAATGGTTGTTGTTGTGATTTGAGTTTTTGATTTTTTTTTTTTTTTGTGTGTCACTTTTCATTTTGTTCTTTTGTTCTTCTTTTGTTCTTCCTTTTCTTTAGTTGATGGCATTTATGCAAGTAATTAACCCCTGATTTGGATCATAAACCACGTTAGAGTGGACCTTGAAGGTGTTCATTATCATTGGGGACTCCTTCACTACACCTTCTTTGTTTATTCGCAACGTGCCCCACGAGTTATGAAAACGTTTTTGACCAACCCTTGGATACTTTTCTGGTCAAAGTCATCGATAACCAATTATTCCATGTAGTAAGGTGCTATACTACATCATTTCTACTATTCATAAACTGGTTAATAGTGGTTTATAATGCTTAAAACGTGCTACTCTTTTAAAACCGATTTGCTGCGTTTTTCGCAGTCTTCCACTATTCTTGTTATTCTTAATATTTTTTTACTCCTTTTTTTTTTTTTTTTTTTGTTTTGTTTGTCTCTCTACATTTTTTTCTTCTCATCAGATTGTTGATGTGAAACACAATATTTTTTCTACTAATACAATACTAGTTGTTAATTCAGGAAATACTCCTCGAAAATGCTTCATTAATTGTCACTTAATGTTCGGGGCTACGTTTTTGAATATGATTTTCATAAAAAAAATTTCTTTGCCATTCTTGTAATCAGTAGAGCACATATTATTACCATCTTTGTTTGGGGCCATTCTTATTTCTTCTTCCGTAATTAAGCATTGACCAAACGTACTATCTTTGAAACTAGTCAAATGTCAAACATTATATAAACATGGAAAATAACCTCTTGATGATTGAGTTTCCTTTTGAATATCTCTTTTTTTTGTTATCATTCTTTTTGTTTTACCATATCTAAATTGAATTCAAATATGCAGTTTCTAGTTTTAATAGTTTGCATTTTGGGTATTATTGAATTCGGCTTTGCCCAAGAAATTTCGAATGATTTCTTCAAGAAAAATGGTAAAATCTTTATGAAAAGAGATGATTCTTTTGAATTTAGAATTTATTCAAATAATGTTAGAGTTCAAACTTCCGAAAGTAAAAGATTCCCAAGTGAAAGAGGTTGGTCTGAAAGAAAAGATGGTGCAGTTGGTGCGATAAAATCTCACATTTCCGATTATCCAACTTTGATCGCAGTTCAAGAAGTTAAAAATAATCAATTGGTTGATATTAAAAGAGGCTTAAATGGAAATTCTAACACGGACTACCCTTATACCCATTATGGAGTTGGCCGTGATGATGGTAAAGAAGAAGGTGAATACGCTGCAATCATTTATAATACTCAAGATTGGAATTTACTTAATGGTAGTTATAAATGGTTAAGTACTACACCTGATACTCCAAGTAAATCTTGGGGTGCCTCACATATTAGAATTGTTACTTTTACTACATTACAACATAAAAATTCTGGTAAAATTGTTAATTTTTTGAATACCCATTTTGATCAAACTTCAGAAGAAGCAAGACAAAATAGTGCAAGCTTAATTATAAATTGGATTAAACAAATTCCAAATAATCATCCAACTTTTTTAAGCGGTGATTTTAATTCAGTATCAAGTGATGCCGCTTATCAAACTATTTCGAAAGATATGGTGGATACCGATGAAAAGGCTTATAATAATTATAATAAAAATTGGACAACTTATACAGGATTTGAAACAACCGATGTCCAATCAGTTATTGATTTTATTTTCGCTCCTAAGGATTCAAATACTGGTTCTAGTCCCGTTACAGTCATAGGTCACGAGGTAATTCCTAATACTTATAAGGATTACTTATTTAGTGATCACAGGCCCGTTTCTACTCATTTTAAACTAAAATGGTAATCTTTTCTCTTTTTCAGATTCTTCAACGTGTTCTTTACATGTAAAACTAGTTCTTTTACATATTCTGTTCATCTCTTTTCTCATCGTATATGTTCATTTTTACGAGAATTTAAATTATTTTATTAGTGCCTATCAGTTTTGTATTATATTGATTTATTTCTTTTTCTTTTTTGTATGTAAGTTCATGTCCTAACCCGTTCTATCTCCGTGCATTTTGGCCGCTTCGGATCTTTTTGACATATTTTTATTGAACTTTTTACACTTAATTACTCACTCCTATAATAATTTTTAATTATAGGTTCTTTAAATACTCTTGTAATCATATATTTTCCAATCAATTAGGGAATAGTTGCCTCATGGCTTCGTTTTTTCGGGGCTAAAAAATTTTGTTGTTTTTTTGTCTGTTGTCTTGTGTTTTTTGGGGTTTAAAGGCTCGCAATGGCCATTTTCATACTCATTTTTCGGTTCACAACTAATAATGGTGTTGAATAAAAATCTCGGGTGCTCCATGGTTTAATTTTATAAAGTTTGCCCTTCTTTCTTGTTTCTTTATTATATAAACTTGAAATATTTCATCTTTAAATTGAATTTTTTATTGTTGGTCCAAAAATGTCCCTATGATGGAGCAAGAGATAGAATCACAATTGAGCAATCCTTTTCGGAACTCATCTATTATTACTTCGAATTCTATTAATAACTTAAGAATAAGTATACCGCAAAATATTGCCAGTGCTAATAGATCAATAATATATGATCATTCAATAAATAGAAGTCAAAGTAATGACTCAGACAATTCCAAAAATAATCACTTTATTGATATTGAAAGTCAGCGCAGTGAGAATTCTCAATCAATTCATAAAGAAAACGGATATTATGAAAGTAATGCAGGTGATGGAACAAAATCTTCGGATCATTATTTGACTGGCTATAAGTTAATTCTTACCATGTCATCTGCCTTTTTGGCTTTATTTATTGCAGCTTTAGATCAAACTATTGTTGTTACAGTTTTCGCAACCGTTGGTAACCGTTTTCATGCGTTTGATAAAATTAATTGGTTAACTTCCGCTTTTTTAATTCCAATGGCTGTATTTTGTCCATCTTGGGGTAAAGTTGCAGTTGCATGTGGTCGTAAAACAACAATGTTATGTGGAATTGCAATTTTTGAACTTGGGTCCCTAATTTCAGCCGTATCGGTTAGTATGGGTATGTTGATTGGTGGAAGAGTCATTCAAGGAATAGGTGGTGGATGTATTCAAACTTCTGTAAGTTTATTAGCCACGGAATCTGTACCTGTGAACTATCGTTCTCTTTCTTTGAGTGCAATGGCAGTTGCTTACGCTATTGCTTCCGTTGCTGGTCCCTTTCTTGGTGGGGCATTAACTAAGGTTACTTGGAGATTGTGCTTCTATATTAATTTACCCTTAGGAATTATAGCATTTGTCTTGTTATGTTTCTTATATCATCCTCCCAAACCAACTGGTAAATTTAAAGATAGAGCCAAGCAAATCGATTACATTGGTAGCCTTTTATTAGTTACAAGTTTGGTGTTAATGCTAACTGGTTTATCAATGGGTGGTATCGAATTCTCTTGGGAATCTCCTGCTGTCATATTAATGGTTATTATTGGGTTTGCTACATATGTGGTATTCTTAATGTATAATTTTATTTTGTCCCCTTGTCCAATGTTTTATAGAGAATTCTATACAACGCCACAAATATTTTTTGCTGCAACCATGGGATTTTTCAATTACGCCTTCTTTTTAGGAAACATAACTTATCTTACTGTTTACTTCCAAGTTATTTTTGGTCATGACTCCTTACAATCAGGAATTGATTTATTACCCTTGATTATTGCTACGACCCTCTCTGCCGTTGTGAATGGGGTTCTTATTAAATTGATTAGACACATTAAGGTCTTCTACGTTTTATTTTCCGGGGTATTTGGAGTTGTTTCTGCTGGGTTATTGACTACTTTCAAACGAGATACAGGTTTAGGTATGAGAATGGGCTACTTGATTTTAATGGGTATTTCTGTTGGGTTTCAAATTCAATCCACGTTACTTTCTTGTCAAATAAAAGCACCCAAGCACGTCCCGGGGTCTATAATTATGGTAACTGTCTTTGCAAACTTCAACAGATTTGTTGGTGGGGCTTTTGGAGTTACACTAGCTTCTGCTGCATTTAACGCAAGAGGATCTTCAATGATTCAAGCAATTATAATGGCGCTTCCAAACAATGAAAAGAGGAAATACGTCAATATCGATGGTGCCCAGCTTATCAGTTCTCCTGATTTAATTAACAAGCTTCCTGAACAATTGAGGGAACAAATCTATGATGCTTTAATGGATTCTATAATCCTAACCTTTTACTTGGGGCTAGGTTTCGCTTGTGCCGCTCTAATCTGTTCTTTGTTCGCAACTAATAAAAAAATCCCAAAAGATGAAGAATTGATTTAAGCATTGGGCATCGCAACCATATCTCAATTTATTGAGTCTATTTATCAAAACTTTTAATGTCATCTGTCGGTATTTGTAATATTTGCAGTCTTTTTCTCTTTGTAGCAGTAAGTAGTAGTTCGAGGGCCGAAAAAAGTCGTGCGTTCCCTCAAATAGAATCAAAAAAAAAAAGACCTGGAGGGCGAAAAGTTAACTCGAATCTATGAAAATAGCCTTTCCAAATCACTTTTTTCTTTCATTTCATTAACGTCATTAACCTAAAACTGAAGATGAGTTCAATGTTACAGGTGACGAGATACAGAGTAACTCATCTGGTCCGCTCTTCTTGTGGTCGTCCCGCTATAAGACCGTCAGTTCCGAGTGCACGAAGATTCCATGCATTTTCATCTTTAAATCAAGCGAATTTTAATAAATTTGACAAATATGACAGAAATGATGATTCGAGGACACAGCTCAGCTCATTCATTTTTAGTTTAATTGAAAAACATAAAGCTGAATTATCAAGATTACAGCGTATCCCTAAAGACAAAATTTCGAGATTGGATAATCAATCGAGAGAGTTTACAATCAAAAGATATGAAAATATGCTCCTAAATCCTAATTATGACCCGTTGGAGTTAGTTAAGGACCCACATTTCTTTTTGTTGGTATTCAAATCTGATCCAATCATAAATTCAGGACATCATAAATACTTAATTCAAAAAGCTTCCGAAGCATACCTTTCTAATGGCTCTCAAGCCATGGACAAGGATAATACAGAAAATGATTGGGACTATCAAGCATATGCGACGCTGCTTGAATATTGTCTGCAGATGCTTAAGAATTACAATGGTATGTACTCCGTTGACCCAAGAGTTCAACAACTATTGGAAATATATAATGACGTCAATGATCATGATGTTTTCACCTATAAAGCTGTCGCGGAAGAAGTGGGCGTCCCTGAAAAAGCAGTTCGTGACTGGTTTGATTCTTTTGAGATACTCGAAAATACTGTATCACAATTACGTGGAGGTGCACCACTTTCCTCCATCTCTCTGTTATTGAAAAAACATCTTTCAACTACCCTGCAAGACTCAGTCAAGTTCGATAGCGGAGATAAACAACCAGGTAACCAAGGCGAAAAACAGGAAACTAAAGAAAAAAATAGTGAATCCGGTTCAAGTAGTGGTAATAAGAATGATAATGATAATAATAATAATAAGAAAAAGAACAACAACAAGAATACAAAGGAAATCTTTATTGATTTGAGCCGTCCTCCATTCCAATACTTCCAATTGGGTATATTCATTGGTCTTGCTCTTTACTTAAGTTATTCACTGAGCAAAGGCTCGAATCAGGAAATATCTTTCCAAGAATTTACCTCACAATTTTTAAGCAAGAATCTCGTCAGCAAATTGATAGTTGTCAATAATCACACTGCGGTTGTCGAACTCAATGAAAACGGTAAATCACAATTCAGTCATAATGGCTATTTTTATTTTACTATTGGTAGCATTGAAGCATTTGAACGTAGCTTGCAACATGTACAAGATGAGTTCAAGATTGATGACGCTTTAAGAGTGCCAGTCGTTTATGTTACTGAAGGTAGTAATGCAAAGTTACTTGCTAACTTCATTCCAACTGTTCTATTCTTGGTTGCCATTTATTATATGACTAAAAAAGCTGGTGCAGGTATGAATGGGCCATTGAATTTTGGTAAATCAACCGCTAAGAAATTTAATCAAGAGACGAATGTTCAAATTAGATTTAAGGACGTCGCTGGTATGAGTGAAGCAAAAGAAGAAGTTATGGAATTCGTGAAGTTTTTACAAAATCCCGAAAAATATGAAAGATTAGGTGCTAAAATACCCAGAGGTGCGATTTTATCGGGTCCTCCAGGTACTGGTAAAACTTTAATTGCAAAAGCTACAGCTGGTGAGGCTGGTGTTCCATTCTATTCTGTTTCTGGTTCTGAGTTCGTTGAAATGTTTGTTGGTGTGGGTGCATCGCGTGTTCGTGATTTATTCAAGACGGCTAGAGAAAATGCCCCTTCAATTGTCTTCGTCGATGAAATTGATGCAATCGGTAAACAACGTTCGAAGGGTAATTCTAGTGGGGCTAATGACGAACGTGAAACCACTTTGAACCAACTTTTAGTTGAAATGGATGGTTTTGAAAGCTCCGATCATGTTGTTGTTTTGGCAGGTACTAATAGAGCCGATATTTTAGATAGGGCTTTAATGAGACCTGGTAGATTCGATAGACATATTGCCATTGAAAACCCCGAATTGCAAGGTAGAAAGGAGATCTTCCAAGTTCATTTGAAGAAGGTCAAATTGGCTGAAAATATTGATCAAGACTTGCCAGGTAGACTTGCCGCCTTGACTCCAGGGTTTTCTGGTGCTGACATAGCAAACGTTTGTAATGAAGCTGCATTGATCGGTGCCAGATTCAATGCAGAAGCTGTGACTTTGAGACATTTCGAGCTCGCAATTGAAAGGGTTATTGGTGGGGTAGAAAAGAAACTGAAAGTTTTGAGTGCTGAGGAACAGAAAATCGTCGCTTATCATGAAGCAGGTCATGCAATTTGTGGATGGTATTTGAGATTTGCGCACCCATTATTAAAGGTTTCTATTATACCTAGAGGTCAAGGTGCCTTGGGTTACGCCCAGTATTTACCACCTGATCAATATCTCATGTCAGGCTTACAGTTATACGATAGAATGATCATGACTTTAGGTGGCCGTGTATCAGAAGAATTGCATTTTTCATCGGTTACAAGTGGTGCTCATGATGATTTCAAAAAGGTTACCCAGATAGCTCAAGCAATGGTATTAAGGTTTGGTATGTCCAAAAAAGTCGGTATGGTAAATTATGCTGATACCAGATCTTCTGATGATTTGACCAAGCCTTTTAGTGACCAAACTAACAAAATCATAGATGAAGAAGTTCAACGCATAGTCACTGAATGTTATCAAAGTTGTAAAGATCTTCTTACTGAAAGAGCTCGTGAGGTCGAATTAGTTGCGGAAGAATTGTTGAAGAAAGAATTCATTACTAGAGAGGATATGATTAGATTACTAGGAAAGAGACCTTTCCCTGAAACTAATGATGCATTTGATAAATATCTCGATGGTAAACCGGCATTTAAAAACGAGCAACCAGAAAATGAGAAGAAAGATAGTGAAAGTGAAGGACAATAAGCACTTCATTTCACATTAGAAAAGGTGAAATAAGAATTTCAGCAAAATTCAAAAAAAAAGAAAAAGAATTCAAGAGAATTAAAATCTAGATAGATCTTTTGATGTTGTACTTGTATATAGTTATCTATAATTACTTATTTATATTTAATCGTAAGTAATGGTGCTTGAAATTATTTTCTTTTTTTTTTTTTTTGCATCCGTATAATTTGAGCGCACACACTACTTTCATGTAATGTAAAGTTATCGAAGCAAAAAAAAAAAACTTGAAAAAGTATACACTAAAGTAAGAATAAAAACAAATTACATAGAACGGATAATATCCATCAATCAACTCAAAACACATTGCTAGTTCGATACGCATCTAATAAATCTGACTAGCTTATTATGCCTCCAAGATCAAGATCACGCCTGGCCCGAGCAGTTGGAGCTTCGAGCCAATCTCCTCCAAGAGCTTCTAGAACGCGTGGTTCCAGTTTATCGAACCGTGGTAAAAGCTCCGATGAAGTCGATGATGAAGAGTATAGCGAGCAACAAAACGACGATGATGATGATGATCATGAAGCCAATGGAACAAAAGATGATTCGGAAGAAGATGATTTGGATATTCCTCGAAGCAGTAGTAGGAAAAGAAAAATAAGTGTACTCAAGGCAGAAGATAACGAAGATGCAGATGAGGATGAAGATCAAGATGATGATCAAGACGATGAACAAGATGATGAGCAAGCAGATGAGGATGATGAAGAGGAAGTGGATGGCCAAGAAACTTCCAAACTGCAACCAAAGAAACGAGGTAGAAAAAGAACAAAATTTGTTCCAACCGATGAAGGATTCCTCGATGAAGATGGTAATCCAATTAGCATAGTTGATGACGAAGTTGTAATCGAAAACGAGGATGCTAAAGGTTGCGAGAAAATCGATCACAATGGTTACTTAAAAGGTGATAGAGAGTTTAGAATGAAGACATTTCATTTACTAGGAAAAGGAGAGAGATTATATATGGTATCTACTGAACCAGCTAGATTGGTCGGGTTTAGAGACTCGTATTTACTCTTCAAGACTCACCGGTCCTTGTTCAAAAAAGTTTGCACATTTGAAGAGAAAATGGATTTGATCGACAGACATATAATTCCAAATTCATACAAGGGTAGATCGGTTAATTTAGTTTGTGCGAGATCTATCTTCAGAGAATTCGGTGCCAGAGTTATCAAGGAAGGTAAAAAGGTAATTGATGATTTTTGGGAACAAAGAGCAATTGATAATGGTGATATAGCGGGTGAATACGCTGACCCTAATGAATTAGCAAGGAACCAAAATAAATTAAATAATATATTAGGAGATGGTAACCCGAATGCCAGTAATATAACCACTCCAATAACAGGCGCTGCTTTAGTAAATTATCAAAGTGATCCAAGTTGGATGTATCAAATAGCAAACCAGACTAAGGAGTATAACACCTTATTGAATGAACAGAGGAAGCAATTATGGCAGAGGGGAATTAAAGATGTGTATACTGGCTTAGTTTTCTATCCATCGAGCAGCCAACCTACTAAAACCAGAGTGAGCAAGCTCCAAGATTCGAATTTGTTGACTTATAATATAAACTTCCAAAACTCAAACTTAAAGAGAAAAGTTACTGGATTATCAACAGTCAAAAAAGAGATTTTTGAAGACCTTGAAGATGAAGATTTGAAAAAGGAAATCTTGGAGCAACAGGAATATGAACGCTCATTGTAAAATATATTAACTGTACTATAATAAAATTTTTATTGACGTAATATTCAAATTTAGTAAATACGAATAGATGAAGCTATATAAAGTCAAATGCAGTCACTGTATTTAATATCGCAAATCAATCATAGATATACATATAAGATTCAAGATGTAGAATGAATCCCTCATTCTATCATTTCTTCGTCAGATTCAATCGAATCAGGTCCTGATTCAATGATATCTTCAGTAATGATTTCACCATCGGGTGTTTCTTTAGCCATTTTCTTTTTTTCCATATGAGCTCTTAGTTCAAAATCAACTTTAGTTTTCCTTCTACCGACATGAACCGTAATATCACCCTCCTCGACCACTTCTGCGTGTTTCTTTGAATAAGCAACTTCAGCTTTAGCCTCCTTGCCGGAGATCTTATGATTAACTCTAATATGTTTTGCTAATGTGTCATGTCTTGTAAAAATTCTAGGTCCAACGTTCGGATTCTGCTTAACACAGACAAAACATTTAAATAATTTCTTTTTCTTCAGATGAACTGTTTCTTGATGCCTTATTAATTCGTATTTTCTTGAAAATCTACGCAAACATAATTTATTAGGTTCATCAGCAGAAGGTAATTGACATTCATGAACAACATCAGGGTCGTAATTTGAAGATTTGTTCGAAGGACGATTATGTTCAGTTTTCTTTATTATTCTATGAGCTGCTAACTTAGCATCAACTCTAATTTTTCTTTTTTCTCTTGGAGTAAGACCGGATAATCTTTCTGATACAAATTTATCATGATCTTGAGGGCTAACTCCCATTGGGAAAAATGAAGATCCAGGGGAGGCTGACTTGCCATCGTCGTTAGTGAAAGATCCACTTTCAGAGCCAGGAGAAGCTGCTAAACCTTCTAAATAACCGGCATTTACAGCAGCTTGAGCAGCGGCTATTTTTCTTCTTTTAGCTTTCGATTTTGAAATTTTTGACAACACCGTATCAGACAAAGATGCTTGTTTGAAGCTAAAAGTTGCATAATCTTTAATAAATCTTGAATAACAATCATTGAGGTCGAATTGAATTAAATTTAAGAAATGATAAATAGCCGGTTTCCAAGATAATAAATTGTAGATTTCCCAATAATTTAGACTCATGATAACATTCGTTAAAAATCTTATAGTCTTGGTAGCCAACTCAACATTTTTATGATTTGTTGAAATTCTAATGAAGACATCAAAGTTTTTCTCAATAATTAAATATAATTTCGATTTAATTGGGTCACTTAAATTTTGATACTTATGAAGAGAATCCATCAAAGAGTAAAGTTTAGTTTCAAGGATAGCCGATTGATCTATTGAAATTTTGTTTTCATAAATCAAAGAGGTGATTTTAAATAAATGTTCACTATAGTCTTCAGTATTTGAAGGAGAACAAAGGCTTAAAATATTGACTATTTCATCCAAATCGAACTGATTATTTTGAGTTAAAGCCTTTGTAGAACTCATGTCATCATGATTATTGTTGGGAACCGGAGGGTTTGCAGGTATTACTGAAACTGAATGATCTAAAGGAAATTGTTCTTTTTCAACTCTATGATGAGAAGGAGATGGCTGAGAATTAGATGTTGGAGCGGTAAGGGGCATTGATGATAAATTGCTTTGACCTACACTTGTAATTGAAGCATTCAGCTGTGGAGGGTTATAACCGAAAGTGGAATCCGAATTAGTGTCACGAGTTGGGGTTGAAGTTGAAGAATTAGAAAGTTTACTCTGAAAGTTTGAATTTCCATTTGCAACAGAATCCGAGATTGGATGATAATGAATGTGATTCAGTTGACGCTGGTTATTTTCGTGCTGTTGATGTGGATGAGGGGGTTGTTGTTGCTGTTGTTGCGGCTGTTGCGGCTGTTGCGGCTGTTGAGGTTGATTTTGATGTTGGTGGAGATGATGCTGATGCTGTTGATGCTGTTGATGCTGTTGATGTTGTTGTGGCTGACGTGAATGAGGATGAGGAAATGAGTGTTGCAGTTGAATAACTTGAGGAGGAGGAGGAGGAGGTTGATGAGGAGAGAATGAAGGATTGCCTATTCCTGGCAAGGAGCCACTTCTACTAAAGGGAGGAAGGGATTGCTGATGAAACTGATGGGGAGGCGGAAGCTGATGCTGATGTGAAGGAAGCGGTGACTGCTGATGACCTGGAAGTGAATGCTGTTGAGAAGGTGTCTGTTGAAAGGGTTCCTGTTTTATCTGAAGAGGTTGCGAATGATGTGGTTGCTGCTGTGGATGATAGTTATGCTGAAGTTGAGGTTGCTGCTGTTGTTGTTGTTGCTGCTGCTGTTGATGTTGTTGTTGTTGCTGCTGATGCTGTTGTTGTTGTTGCTGCTGATGCTGTTGTTGCAGATGCTGCTGCTGCTGCTGCTGCTGCTGCTTACTTTGCAGCGAAGCCAGTTGGTGAGAAATTGTATGGGAAGGAGTCAGCGGCACCGTAGGTATATAAGTCGAAGAATTCATGGTATGGCTTGTGTGTATGGTTTAGGTGTATTTGATGGTGTGGATGAGGATTCTTAAAGGTGTATGACCAGATAAATATTCAAAAAATTTTAAATTGTTAAAAAAAAAAAAAAAAACCAGTTGTTGCAGTTATAAAATTTCGACGAGGCAAAAGAAAGAAAAAAAACGGGAAAATTGAGAATTTGGAACAGATTTTGATCGCCAAAAGCGTAACTTGTAGAATATGCACAGATAATCTGTAAGTATGTTCTGCTTAAACTGTAAAAGATAGCGAAAACTAGAGCCAAACAAAGACAAAAAAATTAATGTTAAAAACAATCGCTAAAAACCAAAAAAAAATTGTAGCAAAAAAAACAGCGAACAAAAGAAAAAAAAAAAAAGAGAGCGTGTGAGTGAGCCAATGAATAGAAGGCTTGAGCGGGTAAAGATAAAACAGCTATTTAAGAACGTCAATGATTCTGGGAATCGAAATAAGCGAAGTTATATAGCACAGGCAATTGAAATAGCTATCTTTTTCTTTGAGAAAATGACTAGTATAATTAAGTAATTTTTGTATTTTTGTATATTCAATTTTTTTTTGCAGCGGCAATGATGCAATAATAGCTGTTAAATATGAAACACAGTTATTATTGGTGAGAATGGTGATACTTAGAAGAGTAAATCAGCTGATATATGAGTCAATGGAGCAAGTTCTAGTTCATTAGCAATATCCACAAGATCATCTGCTAGTGGGAATGGTGTGGAATTGGTACAATCAAAGAAAAAAGAGAGAGAAAAGAATAAATAGATCAGTTAAATTTTTTTTTTTTTAGAACAGAAAAATTGCGTAAAGGGAAAAAGCAGAAAATACCAAAAAGAAAAGAGGCATAAAATGATTAAAAAATTCCTAATTTGATACGCTGCAATCTAAAGAACATTAGATGTGCAAGCAATATGTATATCTCTTTTGCAATCTGCCAGTGTCTGTAGGTGTAATAAACCTTTCTTATATCTACTATTAGCATCAATATATATGCTTATATGCTTAGATGAATACAAAGTGGCATTTTTGCAGTTTGTTTTCTGAGTGACTTACTTTGACGCGATTACAGTTTACCCGTTGGGGTTTACAGTTTGTGTTTTGCATTTTGATTACTGTTCTATTAACAACGATAGAGGTTTTGAAGTAGTTATTGAGGTGGTGGAGGAGATGAGCTATGGCTATGTGGAAAGCTATGCAGTTGTGTGGGTGGGATCTGTGGTGTTGGTATTTGGGAGGGTGATTGTACCTGAGAAGGTGGTATCTGAGGTGGTATTTGTGAAGGTGGCATATTTGACGGAGGCATATTTGAGGGGGGCATATGTGTTGGGGTCTGTGACGGGGTTTGCGAAGATGCCATCAGAGGAGGCACTTGAGATGGAGACATTTGGGATGAAATTGGAGGGAGGAAAGCTTGATGAGCAGGATTGACTCTTGTTGGGGTTGATGATGGTGGTGAATGTGATGGTAATCTAATCATTGGTGAGCTATTACTATTTGCAGCTTTTTCCTTTTCACCTTTTTCTTTCTTTTTATATGGACCCCTGCTTACATTTTCTCGGGTACTAAACAGAAGAAATCCAGCGTATGAAGATTTTATAGTAAAATCACTATTTAAATATTGTGGATGTGGTAATGGTTCACTAGACATTCTCTTCCTATTCCCATTGTTTCCTTCGATACCTTCATTGTTTGTATTCATCGATTCTGGTTCTCCGATAACACTCTGATCATTGCTATCTCGATATCCTCCTTCACTTCCATCAGCACTACCACCAGTATTGCCACCGGTATTACCGCCACCTTGCTTACGAACGTTTGATGATTGTTGTAATATTGGTGATGAGGATTGTACATCTTGTGGTGAATGTTGTTGGCTCAGTTGTGTTTGATTACGAAATTCATGTTCTCTTGCTGCTCCTCCGGAACCTTCATCGATAATTTCAACATTTTCTTTGGCATAATTCACCGCCAATTTGTTTTCTTTACCGGTAACTCCATGTTTTCTTCTAATATGACGTGCCAATGAATCATGACGTGGATAACTTTGTACTTTACTACCACTTCTTGAACAATAAATACATTTATAAATTTTCTTTTTCGTCGCATGAACAAATTCTTGATGCCTTAATAATTCATTTTTACCATAAAATATTTTAAGACATGGTTTATTCGAATTTGGATCACTTAAATGACATTGATGAATTATTGCTGATTTCCTATTTTGTTTTTGATTTGTATCAGTTTCTAAATTCTTTTCATGCTCTGATCTAATAATTGTTAATTCTCCAGGTCTCTTACCAGATTTATTCCCTTCATTCTTACTGGTTATTGATGATTGTCTTGATAATTGAGGTTGGTCAAGTCTTCTTTGTTCTTCATCATAATCATCGTCTTCACTAGTTGATGTTTCAGAATCTTTTAAAATATATCCTAATCCACTTGAATTAACAGAATCTTCTATTCTTGGTTTATGACTTGGGGATGTTTTATCATCCATTAATTCTGACGATTCTGGTTCTACACTATTACCCGATCTCCCATTTAAGAACGGATTACCTTCTTCTGGTATTGAACTTTTCTTGGTGTAATATGGTATTGGTTGTCTTGACGGATCTTCAAATTGAATTGAAATACCACTTTTCAAACTTTGAGGTGGATATGGTAATAACTGAGCTCTTGCCTTTGAGGCTTTATTCTTTTGATTCTTTAATTGATCATTTGGATCTGGTAATTTGGGTTGAAGTGGTCTTGGAGCTAATGGTTTCGAACTTTCGGTTTCCTTATTATAATCAATTTGATTGTTCATTTCTATTGGTTGCGGTGTTGATTGGAATTCTTCCTTAATTTGAGAAACCTTTGAGGTTTCATCTTCGGGCTTATCAACTTCCATTGGCGTGTGAGTCCGCATTGTACCCTTGGTAGTTGAATCATTGGAAGGTGTAACCTCTTGCAATTCAGGAGTTTGTTCGACAAATGATTGTGCAGCTGGTTCATTAATTGGGTCCTTCTTATAAGGGGTCTCATTTATGAATTCTATTGAAGATACTGGCTTTTCTGGAGGGATTGCAAGTTCCCCAGTTTGTCTGTGATCTGGTATTGCCTGGTTGTTCTCAACTTCTTTCATGACATTATCAGATACTGAAGGTTCCTTTGATTGCTGAACTTGTTGTGTTTGGGGTTCAATAGTAGATACTTCTGGTTCCAAAGGTTCAGGGGCTTCGGATTGAGGTTCAATTTGACTTTCTTCTTCAATAAACGATTCTGAAGGGAAAGATTCATGGATAGTTTTTGGACGAAGTTGTTGTTGTTTTTTAGGAGACATTTCAGTTTTCTTCTTCTTACGCCCAGGCCCACTATTATTATATTTTAAAGTAATATCAATATACGGCTTAATATTAACTCTTGATAACTTTCTCTTAACGATATCTGGATCAACACTATGATAAGAGAAATTATAGAAAGGATATGGGAAAGGATATTGAAAACCTTGACTCATTGATAATTCCATATAGTTAGCAGGGGGTTTAACTATTGGACCAAAAGGAGTTTGAGAAACATCAATATCGATTAATTTTAAGAAATGACTTAGTTCAGGAATGATATAAACTAAATGATAAACTTCCCAATATTGTAAAGAATAAATAAGTTCCACCATATATTTTGTAATATGACTTGATAAAGTCAAATTGAAATAAGATGAAGAAAACTTATACAAATGATTGTAATTATCAATTAAAATTTTTGATAAATGTTCATTTGGGTAATAAACTTTATTATGATTCAATTTTTCATTCAATTCAAATTCGAAATTGGTTTTTGGAATATATGACGTTAATCCAAATAAAGTATTTTCTATAGATATTCTAGAATTGTCATCCAAATCTTTCTCTTCATTCAATAGATAAAGTAATTCTGATAATTGACTTGAATATTGATTAATTGATTCCGGTTGATGGTTATCTTGATCATAAACAGAAACCTTGTGAGGATTCAACTTCATCAAGTCATACAAGATAGGATCATCAACAATTATTTGACCTATCGCATGTTTTGATCGAGGATATCCTTCGAGTTTTCTTATTAATGCACTCGGATAGAATTCTTCCTGTGACATTTTATTGCAAAATCCTGAGTACAATAACACAAATTATAAGAGTATAACCAGCTAGTACTCACTCTGGCCAATCACTTTCAATGATACACCACTTCTCTACTTTAAATTCTTTAGTTTGAATTGAAAATGGCCACTATTCTTGAATCAAAATAAAAAATTAGTGGCTAAAATTGCACAGCCAGATAAATTTGCAAACTTTCTTTGGAAAAAGCACACCAAATTCGTTCGTGAAAATTGGTAGAATTTAACAGAAGATACCAAAACCAGTAAATTATCTCGATACGAACCTTCTAAAGAAGCTGGATGGATTTAACTTGCAAAATGAATTTAATTGTTAAAAATTTGTCTACGCTATCTTTTTTTTTATTCTCTCAACTTTTTTTTTTTCCTGCCTCAGTAGTAATTTTATTTTTTTTTTTTTTCGTTTTTGGTCGTTTGGAAATAAAACTGCAACAATTTTTTTTCTGCAACAAAAAAAGAGTTGTAAACGGCAGCAAAAACTTTTTAGGTCACTTTTTCACTTTTTGGTATGGGCACTATTCTCGCAGCCATTACGATACTCTTACAATACACTTACAATACTTTTAATATTTATACTCCTTACTAAGTTATAATGATAATGAAGACTTATAATAATTAAAATACAAACGAGAACATTAATACCATGATAGTTTGGATAAAGTGGTTAGAAACTTGTGGCCCCAGGGTAAATATGTCTATCCAGATCTTGGGAAATAGCATCAGCTTCGGCAACTGACTCTATATCTTCCAAAGAATGTAAGTAGGCTTTTTCATTTTCATCTATACTTGTTTGAGGTAATTTTTCACCCAAATAATTAAGGACATGACTGAATACTACTTGATTCACGTCGAACCCCCATAAGTTATCTAAATGTTCGTGCTTTGGAACGACTTGACTATCAGTATATTTAGTTGGTAATTGATTTTTCATAACGTCGATATCAACTAAGGAATCACAATCTCCGTATAAAAGATGGATTGGGACTTTAATATTTTTCAAAGGATAACTAATTGGATTCAACCCGGATAAATTTGAATTTGTATCATGATACATTTGAAAGTTTCTAGACAGGATGATTTGAAACCAATGGGCCACTGTTTTAACAGAAGTTGTTGAATATAAGTGAGCATAAGAAGAAAGTTTTTGAATTTTACTAATATTATAAGATTTCCAATTAAATAATAAATAATTTGAAATATCAATAAAAGTATCAAATAAAGGAGGGTACATTATTTTACCCCAAAGAATAACACTGGGCATTAATACTTTTCTTGAAAATAATAGAAATACAACATTTGGACTTGATTTTAATAATAAATCTAAAAAGTTGGAGTATAATCCGTGAGGAGTAGTTGCAGGGCTAATTGCAATGATTTGATCAATTTTATCATTCAAATCTGGATTAATTGAAACACTCGCAAAAGCTTGCGCAGTACCTTGTGAAAACCCAATGTATGTTAATTTTTTGGCTCTTGTGGTTTCAAGTATATAATTTATTGTATTTGGTATATCAAATAAAGCAAATTCATCAATTGAAAAATCCCAAAATTTTTCAGTATTTAATTTATAATATAAATGTTTTTGACTATATTTGTTACCACGGTTATTACCTAACCAAACATCATAACCCAAATCATATAATATAAATGGTAAATTTAAGTTTTTATTCAACATTGTAACCCAAATTTCACTACTCATTAATAATCCATGATGTAAGTAAACTACTTTACCATTTTCATTAGCAACTCCATTCTTTAATATTCTTTGAACTGTTAGGAAATATCCATCATCAGTTCTGACAATTTCATTTTCAACGTCATAACCAAATAATTGACACATTTCTTGAATATTTGAAGCATTTAATAAATCAGTCATTAAATCATATTTCTCTCTGCTCACCTGTGGATGCAAATTATAATTCAAGTATTTATACTTGACTTCTTGGACATTATTCGAGGAAGACGTGACTGTGGAACTAATCAAATCAATTGGATTAGACGTAAATTTATAAATTTGTTGAATCGTATTCGTGCATAAGTTTATTATTGAGATTGGTAAAATTCTAGTAATTAACGAAATTACATATTCAATCCACGTTAATAAGAATGATATTATTATGATAGGCCATTCAACTATTGATAGTCTACCCAATAACGGAATATACATCATTCAATATAACTTCAAAAGATAGAGTTGTATGAAGTTGATAATCTTTTTTTTTTTTAATTTTGCTCTATTTTTTAGTATTCGTGATATTTTTTTTGAGAGTATCCAGCCATCAACTACCATTCAGCAACGCTATAAGTACCCGGCATAGCGAAAAAATCGTTGAGAAAGTAAACGACTATCTTAGTCAGAGTCATTATTAGCTGTAGCTAATCACTTGAGTCACAACACGATATGAAGATCTTTAATCATGCTGCTAAACTGCTATCTAGCCGTGCCGTGTAATCTCATGATGGTCATGTGATAAGACATGTGACTGATCACGTGAATATTTTTTTTTTTTTGCTGCCTCCGTTTTTGTGATCAGTTTTCATTTCGCTTTGCACTAAAATGAGTTGAGCTAATTTTAATTAACGTTTAAAGTAATGCTGATTGAGCTAATTAGCTTTACCTTAAAAGGATTATCCATAGATATGTGGGGAGGTATAAAAGCTTGGTGATATTCCTTGAAAATTTTGAGTGGTGATACTTTTTTTTGATATTATATAAATCTCAATTTCGCTCTCATGTTGCAATTCAATGTGAGTTAGCTACTGCTAGCGATTGGTGCTGCTATTCTTTTTTTGCAAGTTTCTCATGTCAAACAGTCAACTATTCATAAATATCCAATTGCCTTATGGAAAGCTAAAGAGCCAATCATTGAGACTCGGATATTCGGCGTACATTCAAAAGCAAGTAAACAATTTGAAAGAGTTAATTTCCTAATTTAACCTTTTTTTTGTCAATTAAAGGAGTGGGTTAGCTTTACTTTCTTTTTCAAAATTCTTTCTTTCTTTTTTTGTTTGTCGCTTTAGCATTTTAAACAAATTAGCCAAGAATTGTTGTTACAGCTGAATATAGTATCAAACGTCAAATGTGTCATAAATATTTTTGGTGAATTGATTTTTCGCTCATTTTGATTATCTAGATAATCTTGAGATTGAAAACTTTAAATTTGAATAGCAGGTATGGCTTGTTCATAATGAATGAAGCTTTTATCAGATGCGATCAGATTACTTCCTTGAAGGTTAATGTACCGGCTCAATAACTACTATACGAGATGAAAAATTAGAGAAGTTGCCTAGAAACAAATTGTTTAGAACAATAGATCCGAATTTGTAACTTATTCTAACGGAAGTAATGTATTGGGTAATTTCACAATCAAATGTTTGCAAACGATATATTTTTTACTCTATGCTAGGAATTGCACATAATTGAATTTTTCACTTCCAAAGTTAATAAATCTACATTGGTAATATATATATATATATATATATATATATATATATATATATATTAATATGGCAGGAGACAATAAAGTTTTGAATTTTTCCAGTTATATATTAAAAATACAATATTCAAGATGGTTTCTGCTAAACAAATAGTTCAAACTTTAACTTTAGCTTCAGTTGGTTTAACATCAGCTCCAGAAGTTGCTGATTCTCCTCAAGGGGCTGAATATATTGCAAAAATCGATAGTTCAGAAGTTAATGGCCATGTTAAATTTTCAACTGCTTCAAATGGTACTGTTCAAGTTCATGTTGACTTGAAGGATTTACCATCTGAAGGTGGTCCTTTCATGTACCACATTCATGCTAAACCTGTTCCAGCTGATGGTAATTGTACTGGTACTGCTGCTCATTTCAATCCTTATGGTGGTGCTGAAAATAATACTCAACCTCAAGATAAAGAAGTTGGGGATTTATCTGGTAGACATGGTAAAATCACTGGTCAATCTTTAGAAACTACTTATATTGATCCTTACCTTTCATTAAATGAAGACAACAAAGCTTATTTTGCTAATTTGTCAGTTGTTGTTCATTTAAATAATACCACTAGAATTGGCTGTGCTAACATCACTGAAGTTTCTTCATCTTCAAATTCTAGCAACTCTAATGATACTGCAACTGTTACTGCTGATAGCGGTGCCACTAGTTACGGTGTTCATGGTTTAGTTGCTGGTGTTGCTGCTGCTGGTTTAGCTTTGTTGATCTAAGCTCCTTTATTTCCTGATTTTATGTTTTTTTTCTATAAATTAGATCTTTAATCAATTAATGGTTGCTAAAAAAATTATTACATTCTTTAAATTTTTATATTAAATTGTAATGTTAAGCTGTAGTGCACGTATCTTAATGTTTAGAGGCTTTAAATAAGGGGATTGAAACTTTAAATTTTGAGTGTTTTTGGGTGTGAAAAATAATTTTTAGTTTGAAAAAAAGGTAAAAATTCTACAAAATGATTGCAACTTAAAGCGAATAAAATTTATTCAATACGTAGTTAATTTTAAAAAATAGAGATAATAAGAATTGAATATCATATTGAGATCATTAGTCTGTTTAATATCTGTCATTACCGCCTCTACCAGAAGAACCGTAAGAGTCAGAGTTGGAAGAACCATAAGAGTCGTTACCACCTCTACCGGAAGAACCGTAAGAATCAGAGTTGGAAGAACCATAAGAGTCATTACCACCTCTACCAGAAGAACCGTAAGAGTCAGAGTTGGAAGAACCATAAGAGTCGTTACCACCTCTACCGGAAGAACCATAAGAATCAGAGTTGGAAGAACCATAAGAGTCATTACCACCTCTACCGGAAGAACCATAAGAGTCAGAGTTGGAAGAACCATAAGAGTCATTACCACCTCTACCGGAAGAACCGTAAGAGTCAGAGTTGGATGAACCATATGAATCAGAGTTTGATGATCCGTAAGAATCATTACCACCTCTACCAGATGAACCGTATGAATCAGAGTTGGATTTGTTCAGGGATCCATAAGAATCAGAGTTGGAAGAACCATAAGAGTCATTACCACCTCTACCGGAAGAACCATATGAATCAGAGTTTGAAGAACCATATGAATCAGAGTTTGAAGAACCATATGAATCAGAGTTTGAAGATCTGTTATCTTTTTTGTCGTCAGAACCGAAACCGAAAACCATTTTTATTGTATTATAATTTGTTATTTAGTATGAAATAAAGAAATCAATTGAATTGATAATAAAAAATTTTAAAATATATTAAAATCTACTGAAGAAAAAGTTGGAAATCGGTCATATTTATAGTGATTTTATTAAAAGATTCAATTCAACAATCAATTCATTCCAATTGCTTGAAATTAACCAACAGATCAACACCAGTAATATCATATTTTGAGTCAAATTTCAATTTAAAGCCTCTTATCCCAGGACACTAAGACTGTGTCTTTATTCTCATTCTCGTGGGCCTACGCACCCTTCCAAATCCGGATCCCAGCCTGAAAAGTTGGGGAATATCCCCTTAAACAAAAGTCTTTTAATGTAAGTAACTGTTGAATTGCTACTTACTTGTTCTCTTCATTTAGATATTCTTTTTCTTTATGATCAATTGGAGTCAATTGATGGTGACTTGCACCAATTTTCTGCTAATCAATTGACCTAGTAAAATCCAATCAATGCCAAAAATTAATATTCCAATCAACGCCAGGTGGAGAGGACACAAATCAAATACATCATACATTGTTTGAAAATTTATCTTTACTTCGAGGTTAAATTGCTAAGTTTCATAAACCGAATAGAATTTAGTGCTGCAGCTGAACCGGGCTATATCCTGATAGAACGGGTTATACTAAAAGGAATTGTGTGATCGCATCGAAAATCTCTTCTGTGTTTTTTTTCTCAAGGTCCTTCTTCAAAACGGTTACTCAATTTGATGAAAAATTTCATTTTGCAATTGTGGTTTGGCAGTGTGGTTTGAGTTGTGGTGGTGTTTTCCTTGTTCGAATCGAAGCTCAATTGGCAATTGTAAAAGGATACCAATGATTACTTAATACATCTCAATTGGTTTCTATTTTGGCAATTCTCAATCTTCAATTAGAGTTTAGAAAATTTCACTTGCTTCAGGGTCAGCTTCTCAACCTTGAACTTTATTTGATTGAATGGACCAAAATAATTATGGTGACATAGCTTTCGTAGAATGGCTCTTATTTATTTTGTGACTTTTCTTTTTTTTTTTTTTTTTTTTGTTTGTT
>JAJMKE010000023.1:76818-102825 GCA_030569195.1 Hyphopichia khmerensis | reverse complement strand
GTGAGCTAGAAAACAATTAGTGTGACGATAGATAATCAACAATTATCGTTCTATAAAGTTCGAAAACTTTTTCGATAATCTTCTTTTGCACCCTCTTCCTGAAATGAGTTATTCCGTTGTTGGAGTTATTTTTATATTCTCGTTTAATTGTTAACAATCATTTTAGTAAATCACAACTATAGACAAATGTAACGACTGTTTCTTACGCATGTGATCTGTGGAATCTATTAGGAGAGACCTTAAAGCTGAATTTGGTGTTACTGAATTTGGTATTACATGAATTGTAATAGAAAGTTGTAGCTGTAGAGCTAGATTGAGAAATCAAAACGGTATTGGATCTCGCATAAGCTGTAACTTTGTTGCGAAAATCTTGGTTAATTTTTACAAAATTGGGATAAATTTCTACATAGAATAATTTAAAGCAAAGGTATTAATATATGGATAACTATACAGAATTATATATAAGAAAAAAGAGAAGAGGAGGGGGAAAAAAAGAAGAATGCAATTAATGATTTCTATCAGCAGTACGAGGTTTAGCACGAATGATATTATCAACTCTTAATAATACTTCAGCAGCTTCAGCAGCAGAAGAAACAACAGCTCTTTTCAATTTATAAGATTCTACAATACCTAAATCTTTCATATCAGCAACTTCACCATTATTTAAATCTAAACCAGAAGTGGTCATACCATTATAAATAGCTGATCTTAATTTTGAAATTAAATCACTTGAATCAAAACCAGCATTATCGGCTAAAATGATTGGTAAAGATCTTAAGGCTCTTGCAAAAGCTTCAATTGCTAAAGATTTTTTACCAGTTACATTTGCAGCTGCTTGATCAACTGCTTTTGACATAATCATTTCTGAACAACCACCACCCAAACAAGTTTTAGTTTCTTTAGTAGTTTGAGATAAAACTGATAAAGCATCATGTAAAGATCTTTCAGCTTCATCCAAAGCTTGATCAGTTGAACCTCTTAAAACTATAGTACAAGCTTCACCAGCAGCTACACCATTAAATTTAGTGAAAACATCTTCACCAATTAAAATTTCTTCAATTGAATCACAATAACCCAATTTAACATTTTCTGGATTATCAAAAGTTGAAACAACTTCACCACCAGTAACCAATGCTAATCTTTCAATACCATCAAAATCTGCATGTTCAATTGAATTTATTTTAGCATCAGTAAATAATTGTTCTGGATAATCATAAATTAATTGTCTATTAATAAAAGTATTAATACCAAATTTTTTAATTTTTTCAACTTTTGTTTTCATTTTTAATTTTTCAGCTTTTTCTAAATCAGCTAATTTTGAAGTTGAATCAACTTTAAATTTTGCACCAAAAATTTTAACTTTATCAGTATCCATTGAAGTATTTGCAATTAAAATTTTAGCATTATTAATCTTTTTTGGTTGATTTATACCAAATTTTTTCTCTAAAATGAAACCTTCATCTAAAAATGAATCAGATAATTTACCACCAACTTTTTTAATGATTTGTATATTATTTAAATTGGTTGAACCTTTCAATCTTAATATAGCATCAACTGCTAAATTAGCAAAATAATCTTTATCTTGTGATAAAATTTTTGATGATAAAGTAGTTTTAGCAATATTAATTAAATCATTTTTGAAAAGTTCTGGTTTAGATCCATTATTAACAACAACCTTATCTAGACCTTCAATTGCTGTATTTCTAGCAATTCTAAAACCTTCAATAATAGTTTGTGGATGAATCTTTTTTTCAATTAATTTTTCAGCTTCTCTTAATAATTCAGCACTTAAAACAGTAACTGAAGTTGTACCATCACCAACTTCATCATCTTGAACTTTTGAAATATTAACCAAAACTTTAGCAGCTGGATTATCTAATGGAATTGATTTTAAAATAGTAGCACCATCATTAGTAATTAATGCTTTATCTGGATCAGTTGAACTTTGTAATAATTTATCCATACCTTTTGGTCCTAATGTAGATTTAACTAAATCACCAACGGCAATGGCACCAACAAATGCGGACATACGGGCATTTTCTGCTCTTTCTTCCGTGGCTTGATCACCTAAAATCTGTACTGACATTATATATTCTTGGTAATCTAGTATAAATGAATATTAAAATATATAATTTTTTTCAAAAAACAGTGCTTAAGTATTTCGACGTGTTTGATCTCTAGTAAGAAGAAGGAAGAAAAAAAAAAAAAAAAAAAAGTATATACTCTGGTAGGTGCACTACGTGTACTGTTGTTTTTGCCCCAAATTTAAAAGTAGTGCATGCTCACCCCAAGACATCCGTACATCAAACATATATATATCTAAGAATATATAAGAAGACATAATGTGTATAATGTATAAGAAGACATAATATATATAATGTATAAAGCGTATATAGCATGTATTCACTGTTAGCAAAACCAGCAACAGGTCAACCTATAATCTACTCATTGAAATCAGATTGAGCACAAATCGAAATAAGGAATGGTCAAATGAAGAATAGTTAGCAGACATGATAGTTAACCTATTGCCTACATTAACCATTTTATGCCTTTGCAACATTGGTTGCATACACCCTTACACCGCTAGCCCCGGTAGATACCGGTAGTAACTCATACCTTCTATCCAATACAATCAAGTACCCCATATTTGTACTACTGTACTGTATTGCATCTCGTATACAATTGTATGGATTATATATTTATATATATATATTAATTCATATACGTATTATACATATACACATATATTACATTACTTGTACAAGTATAGATCCCGGGACTCACGTGAGTAGGATTATCAAATAAAAATTGAATAAAATTTGCTTACTTCCTTCATAATGGTTTAAGTACCAAAAAAAGAAAAGACAAATAGAAATCTCACCAAACAGAGCACCAAACAAAAAAAAAAAAAAAAAAAAAAAAAAAAAAAAAAAAAAAAAAAAAAAAAAAAAAACATCAAGCGAAAAAAAAGTTTAGAAAGCAAGAAATAGTACAACTATAAGACTAGAAGACTACAAAACTACAAACTACGATACTACAATAGTACAATCACGCAAGTACAGTAGTAGCAAAGGTATTGAGATTCAACACATTAAGGCATCATTGAATAAACAACCAAGATAGTTAATCGTGGAATACTTGTGATACCTATGAAAACTTTCTCAATAAGCTATACTTGAATTTTCAAACGAGCCTTATAGAATATATATAGATATATATACATATATACCTTTGCATAACATATTGGTTCAAATTACAATTCAAAAGAATTACATTGATGTATTTATAACTTAACTAATTGCATAATGACCGAATCAAACGATAATCTCAATACATCCAAGCATGACTCCAAACATGAATCAAAAGAAGAATCAATAATTCAATCAACAATTCAATCAACCAAATCAAATCTAATAGCGAAAATACCCGACGATTATCAAGTTTTATTTAAAAAATTGGATATACTGCATAATGGAGAGATAACAATTAGTGAATTTACTAAAGCTTTAAAAAAATTGAATCATCCAATTAGTGAAAAACCAGAATTGATTAAGAAAGTTTTCAATTCATTTGATTCAAATCATGATAAAATTATTGATTTTAATGATTTTAAATTATATTTAACAACTACAGATGACCAAATCTTAAAAGGTTTTAATAAAATTGATCAAGATAATGATGGTAAATTAAATAAATCGGATTTTATAACTTATTTGAAAAAAACTTTAAATTTAGATCCTTCAACTTATAATATTGATAAAATCTTTAATACTATAGATTATAAGAATGATGGTTATATAACCTATGATGAATTTAGATATTTTTTAATCTTAATGCCAAGATTACATGGTTCAAGAATCAAAACTGCATTAACTTTTATTGCTGAAGAATTAGATTTATCTTCTGATGGTGATGTTACCTTAATTAATCAATTCTTAAATGGGTTCGGCTTTTTTTTGGCTGGTGGTTTATCTGGTGTCGTTTCTCGTACTTGTACCGCTCCTTTTGATAGAATTAAAATCTTTTTAATTGCAAGAACTGATTTATCATCAACTGTATTACATTCAAAAAAGGAAATCGCTAGACAAATTTCAAATGGGGCAAGTTTAAAAGTAGTTGAAGAAGCAAGAAGAAAAATGAGAGCTGCTGAAGCCGCTGCTGCTAAACAAGCTGCCGAACACGCTGCTGAACATCCAAAAACTATTCGTAGTCCAATAATTCAAGCAGCAAGAACTTTATGGAAACAAGGTGGTATCAGAACTTTTTACGTTGGTAATGGATTAAACGTTTTAAAAGTTTTCCCAGAATCAGCAATGAAATTTGGTTCTTTTGAAGCAACTAAACGATTCTTAGCTAAAATTGAAGGTGTTGATGATACAACTAAACTTTCAAAAGTACTGACTTATTTGGCTGGTGGTTTAGGTGGGGTTTGTTCTCAATTTACCGTTTATCCAATTGATACTTTAAAATTCCGTTTACAATGTTCTAATATTGACTCTTCAATAAGAGGTAATGCTCTCCTAATTAAAACCGCTAAAGATATGTTCAAAGAAGGTGGTTTGAAAATCTTTTATCGTGGTATCTTTGTTGGTACAAGTGGTATCTTTCCTTATGCTGCTTTAGATTTAGGTACTTTCTCAACAATTAAAAAATGGTTGGTTAAACGTGAAAGTAAAAAATATGGTATACCTGAAGATAATGTTAAATTACCTAATTATATGGTTTTAAGTTTAGGTGCATTATCAGGTACTTTTGGTGCTTCCGTAGTTTACCCAATCAATTTATTAAGAACAAGATTACAAGCTCAAGGTACTTATGCTCATCCCTATAGATACGATGGTTTCGTCGATGTCTTACAAAAAACTATTGCAAGAGAAGGATACCCAGGTTTATTTAAAGGTTTGGTTCCAAATTTAGCTAAAGTGGCCCCTGCAGTCTCTATTAGTTACTTCATGTATGAAAATTTAAAACACATTTTTAGATTAGATGAAAGTTTAAAATCATGAAAATTGAAAAATAAAAAATTCATGTTTTCAAATCTTTCTTTCTCTTCTTCCTTACATATTTATTTATTCATTAAAATAATCATATTTATTAATATTGTTATTCTTATATTTATCGTAAATATTCATTATATAAATCAAAACAAATGAACCCAATACTGACTTCACCAATTGGGATAAATTTGAAAGTTTTTCGCCGTTCCTGATTTGGTAATGTTGAATTATTATTGTTTATATTAATAGATTCATTCAATCTGATCCAATTCGATGGTATTAATTCTTCATCAATTGGATTATTTTTAAAATTCAAATCAATTGAATCACTAACATTAACTAATAATCGGAAAAAATTGTTATTATTATTATTGCTAGTGCTAAAATTATTATCATTGATTATAGGTGCTTCTTTCAATTGAGTCGTTAGTCTCTTCAATTCAATTATATGTAAATAAAGTATCGATCTAAATTGGGTATAAATTTCTTTCCAAGTAAATCCGGGAATATTTATAATTGAAGAATCTAATGCAAATTTATCATATTCATCATCTTCTGTTTGGTTATTTATATCCTTTTCCTTGAAGGTTGAGTCATTTAATATATCTAATGACTTGACGGTCGATGATATATTGATAAACTGATTAAAACTAAGTTTATATTGCCTCAAAGTTTTGGTTGTCTTTTCATCATATATTACAACAATCATTTTATTAACTTTGCCTCCTTCAACGTTTAATTTATTATGACCACCTGCATTTTTACCTTCTTGTGTTCCATAAATAAGCACCTCAAGGAATTCTTTTATAAAACCTTCAATGTATGAATTCAAGTTGGGATTTCGTGATTCATAAACTATTAAATCAAATGATTTAATCTTATCATATATTTCAGCTGGATATATTTCATTATAATATACGATCTGCGTAATCCATACTCGTATAAACTCTTTAATAGCCAAAAGTACGTTTCCGGACGTTAACGGAAGCAGCATGGTCTTATGTGGTAAACTGTCATCGCTTGCCCAACGTTTCTATATAACCAAGACAACTACTCGACTAGTTCTAGCTATTTTTTTTTTTTTTTTTTTTTTGAGTAGCATTTTTTTTTCTTTTGCTTGATCTAATCGCGTATATGACGCGCCTTTACATTTGATTCAAATTTAAACATACTTCTCTTAATATTGACTAAGGCTTTCTCTTTACGGTTCTACGTCATGACGATTATAAATATAGGGGCAAGTGATATCCACAGAATTACGTCAGGTCAAGTTATCACAGACTTAGTTTCGGTTGTAAAAGAACTAGTGGAAAATAGTATAGATGCTGGAAGTAACAAAATTGATATAACTTATTCAAATTATGGTTTGGATTTGATAGAGGTTACAGATGATGGTAAGGGGATCGATCCTTCGGATTTCGAGCTGGTTTGCTTGAAGCATTATACCTCAAAGTTGACAGATTTTAAGCAATTGAGCGAAATTGGTATATCTACCCTTGGGTTTAGAGGTGAAGCCATGAGTTCGTTGTGTTCCATTGCTAACTCAGTAATTGTAACTACTTGCACTTCAAAACAATATCCTAGAGCTACTCAATTAGAATATACTAACATGGGTGTATTAAAGAATAAGAAAGTTGTAGTTGGAGGCTTGAAAGGAACAAATGTCAAAGTTTCAAAAATGTTTGATAATCTACCGGTAAGAAAGAAGAATTTGGTTAAAAACTTGAAAAAAGAATTTCACAAGTCAGTGAATTTTTTAATGAACTATTTGATTATTTATCCTAATATAAGATTCACTATTTTCAATACCAATTCTCAAGGCAGAAAGCATTTAATCATGGGTACGAAAGGTGGTGTAAAATCGACTATCCTAGATAATTTAATTAGTATATATGGAACCAATGGGTCCTACGGGATCATCCCAGTTGACATAGAGGTTAAAGATTTAGACATGAAAAGATTAAAATTATATGAGGGAGATGAATCAAGTACCGGTAAGATGAATTTGAAATTTTCTGGTTATATATCAAATAGTTCTTTTGGACTAGGAAGGTCATCTACGGATCGTCAATTTCTATTCATTAATCAAAGACCTATAACAATGAAGAAATTTTTGAAAACGATCAATGAAGTTTACAGGAGTTTCAATCACATTCAAAATCCGGTGATCATCTTGGATATACAAATGGACTATAAATATCTTGATGTAAATATCACCCCAGATAAAAGAACAGTCATGATTCATAATGAAGAATTGATTAATGAAGTTTTGAGAAACGAACTTACTAATTTTTATCAGCATCAAAGCACGGTTATTCCAAAAAACAAGAATTCAGAAATTACAATTAATGGTGAAAAAATTCTGGTTTTGAGTCAAAGCAAGTTGAAACTCGAGGATAAGAAGGAATTACCAATTAAGAGGGAGAATATTTCCATCAAGAAAGAACCAATGGGGGATGATGATGCGGGTCCCTTGGAAAACCAAAAAGAAGCAGAAAAGCAATCACAAGAGCAAAATGATGAAGAGGTGGATGACGAAGTGCGGAATGGGGAAATACAAGAAGAGGTAGGCGATGAAGGAGATGAAGAAGAAGAGGAAGCAGAAGAGGAAGCAGAAGAGGAAGCAGAAGAGGGAGAAAGAGAAGACGAAGATAGAGGCGAATCAGAAGGAGAATCCGACGGAAAACCAGACGTAGATCAAGAACAAGAATACAATGAAGAGGAAGAACTGGAGGTGGAAGATTCGAATGCAAAAGCACGCTTACAGCGAAAGATTCAACAAGAATACACCAAAGAGAATGAAGGGTTACAAGAAGAGTATCAAGAACAAGAAGATTCAGAATGTGAAGATGAGCAACCCGAGAAGGAATCAGTATTGGATGTGATTAAAGAAAGGAAAGTGACTTCCAATGAAATAACTGAGGAAGAAAATGGAGGAGAAATTCAATCAGACAAGAATGACGAGATGAAAGAAGCAGAGCAAGAACAATCGGAAGATGAACTTGCCAAGATAGATGCGGATCAACTTGACCAATTATTACAAAACAGCATCAAAGAAGAAGAACTTGAAAGAACCTCCAGAAAGCGACAATCATCTACACTTGATTTATCACAATTCATAAGTCCTAGTCAAGAAAAGCCTTGTGAATGTAACCATTCACCTAAAGAGGGAGATAAGTTGCGAATTGAAATTGGAGAACACATTGAAGAGCGAGAAGTAAAGAAACCTAGAATAATGAATCAAAGAGATGACATGGACTTTGGAGAAGATGAATTTGAATCCCAATTAATTATGAAAAAGGAATCAAGTGATAATGTTTATAAGTTAAAGAGTGAAATAAGTATTGATAAACTGATATGGGATAAGTTTAGAATGAATAAGGATAAGCTCAATAGTAAAATTAAGGATATTAATAAGATCAAGGTTGATGATATAACTCAAAAGGAAGAAGCGGAAGCCAAATTAACATATACAATTAAAAAGCAAGATTTTAAAGAGATGCAAATAATTGGACAATTTAATTTAGGATTTATACTAGTTACATTAAATCAACTGAATAATTTATTTATAATTGATCAACATGCATCAGATGAAAAATTTAATTACGAAAGATATTTAAAATCAATTACATTTGATAAGAATACTCAATCATTAATAAGTGCCAGAACAATTGAATTAAATATAATTGATGAAATGATCGTATTTGAAAATTTAGATGTTTTTAAACATAATGGATTTATAATTAAATTCGAAGAGAATGATATACCGGGACAACGAATCAAATTATTATCATTACCAGTACTGAAACATGCTAAATTTGATATGAGTGATTTCCATGAATTAATTCATTTAATTAATGAACGAGGTTGCATTGATAAACAAATTAAATGTTCCAAATGGGAAAGATTACTTGCTAGTAGAGCATGTCGTACAAGTATAATGATTGGACAATCATTAAATCAAAGAAAAATGTCAAAAATTGTTTGCAATTTAAGTTCTTTAAATAAACCTTGGAATTGTCCTCATGGTAGACCTACAATGAGACACTTGATTGAATTACAGCAAATGCCTCAATTTAACGAAGATTATAAATTATAACCGATTAAACATATTAGATTTAAATTCTTCACAACAATTACATATTAATTGAAATCAATAAGGGGACCCCTATTTAGAAGTGAAAAATTAATATAAACTCTATAACAACGTTGCATTATCGTATATTTTTTCACCTTTTATTTTCACCTTTAATTATTACCTTTTATTTTTACCTTTTATTATTACCTTTTATTTTTACCTTTTATTATTACCTTTTATTTTTACCTTTTATTTTTACCTTTTATAATTGGCTTTTTATTTTTACCTTTTATTATAGGCTTTTATTTTTACCTTTGCATTATTACCTAATTCTAATTATTTTGATTCCGTCATTTTTCACTTCACAGACACTGTTTAAAGGCATCTTTGATAATCCAGCTTCTCAACCTGTAAGATTACAACCTTTCATTGGCGTACAAAGAAAGTATCAAGCACTGCAACCAAACATGAGAGTCTCAACTCATTTTGTATCATATTATTCTACATAGCGCAGGTTTAAGCGAGAAGAAGGACTCTATTGTTCAAAGTAAGTCAACACAACCCATGCCGTTTTTCTTTCAAATGTAATGCCCAAATTTAGTTATTCGAGTAAGAATAATTGGCCAATACCAAAAACAAAAATAGCCATAAAGCCATAAAAACATAAAAAAAAAACAAAAAAGAAATAAAGAAAGAAAAAAAGAAAGAAATGCCAAAAATATTATCAGTAGGTTGAGGTTCTACTAGCATAAGTAGTGGGAATAAGAAAAAAGGAAGGATTCTTAACAGTTTAAGACTCACCAAAATATCCAGAATGATGCAACTTCAAGTAAAATCATGAAGGGAGTTTAATTTAATCAAGTCTGAATAGCGCAATCCATGCACTTAGACCAATTTTCAGGTGGATTTGCTTTCTTAATTGGGATTTTTGATATTTCGGTACTTGTTTTTCTTTCCACTTTACGCCTTTTGGATTTGGGTTTGGGTTTCTTTTGTTAATGTTTGTTTTATTTTCTTTTTGTCCTTTGTGCTAATTTTTTCTTACTGACATTATCTCTAATCTTTTATAAAAAGTTATAAGGGGTTTTGTTAGTACTTTAAAACACCCACCTTACTTGATTAAACAATAAATATATCAAAGAGTGCTGATATATTGATGACATGCTAATACAATCAAGGGTCATACGATGCTTGCTTTTGTATGTTTCCCACCTGAAATCAGCAAGCAAAACACTAGATATCAAATAAGGTTTTTACATAGAATCATTAGATTTTTTTTCTTTTATCAATTGCATGGGGATTGTCCTTTTTGATGGCATTTTCTTCATATCTAATTCTGTCCTTCTAGGATTGACGAAGGAATCGCTTAACTGACAAAAATAATCACACCATCTTGTATAGATATATTCAGCTATTTGTTTTGCTTTTTCGTTCTCTCTGTCTCTCTCTCTTTCTTTCTTTCTCTCTTTCCTTCCTTCTCTCTTTCACCCTTTATTTCTTTCTTTTTTTTTTTTTTTGGTTATTTGTTTTGACGTTTTACTTGTCATGAAACAGTTAATACAAAAAAGAAATCTATTGATGGTACTATGTTGGACACATTGTTGAGTGCTTTTTTTTTCTTTCTTTTTCATTTTGTTTGAGTATAGCCGTAGTTTACATAGAAAATAATATCAAGTATTCCGTGTTTTGCTTTACTTCCTTTTTAATTATCTTCTATTTTGTATACATTATCTTTTCTTTTTTCTGGTCTTTCTCACTGTCAAAAGGATTAATATACCCCAACTTCGGGATCTTTTAACGCTTGACAGATATTGAAGTTTGTTTTTTCTTTTTTTTTTTTTTTTTTTTTTTTTTTTTTTTTTTTTTTTTTTTTTTTTTTTTTTTTTTTTTTTTTTTTTTTTTTTTTTTTTTTTTTTTTTTTTTTTTTTTTTTTTTTTTTTTTTTTCTGTTTTTCTCTTACTTTGTTTCTTTTTCTTTAAACATCATTTGTTTCGTATGGTTTTATAGACACGGTTTCATATATATCCACTTGAATACTTGAACTAGAGCTTATCACTCACTTAATTGAAATATCACTCACTTGATCGAATTGCTAATTACTTCTCGCTCACTTAATCGAATAATCACTTGTTTAAAACGACTGGTAAAACAAATATTATAGTTTTCCACTTCCCCCTCCCCCTTTTCCAGTGGACGTCAAACCAAGAGAGAAAAGATACTTATTCTTAATACCTTGATACGTCGTTGATTGATTAAATTCGAATCTCCATGTCAAATATCATTAACCTGCCATATAAGCAGGAGAGAAATCGTGATAATCAGCAGAATCCACAAGCGCTGCAAATGCTGGCTGGTTATCAGCAATCGGGGCCTAACTTTCAATATCAACCACTTTATCAACAACACCAACAGCCTTATTATCAAAATAATGACCAGCAACAGCAAGTTTTTTATAATCAACAACATCATCAGCCACAACATCATCAACATCAACCGCAGCATGACCTTCAACAACATCAGCTTCAACAACATCAGCTTCAACATCATCCACTTCAACAACATCAAGTTCAACAGCAACATCACCCTCAAGATTTCCAACAACCACTTTTGATGGTTAATGAAAGGAAAAGTCGAAGAACTCATAAGAACTCTCGAGATGGTTGTCCCAATTGTAAAAAACGTCGGGTTAAATGTACTGAAGAATTACCTTCTTGTGCAAATTGTATTAAAAAGAAATATCGTTGTGGTTATCTAGATTTCCCAACTGATAAACTTGAAGCCATTAGAAAGAAAAATGAAGCAAAAGAACGGGAAAATTTGATTGATTCAAATTTAAGTAGTAGTAGTACACCTTCCGCTAAAACTGTTTCTTCTAATAATACTCCAACAATTAAAGTGGGTCAGAATGATGATTCGATCTTTACAAATGAGAGAAGTACTACGTATGAATTTTCTCAAAGACTTCAACAGCAACAACAGCAACAACCCCAACAACATCAACATCAACAGTTTAACCCTCCAATACCGTCCAGAAATTCAGACGGTCCTCAAAGCAAAAATCTCCGCTTACAACAACCAATTTTAGAAAACTTTCAGACAAATCAGCCCTTTATTAATATTGAAGAACTCAGAAAATCAGTCTATACTAACTCTTTTATTAAAGTTGCCCAAGATTTAAATTGGAATTCTTTATTAGAACAATCTGATTTCTCAAGTATGCAGGTTCCAAGATTTAAACCATTTAATGAACATCATGATGAGTTCCATGATTTCTTAAATAATTCATCAAATGATCAACACTTATTAGGGTCGGGCCAACATCAATCATCATTAAATCGTTATGATTCTTCGGTAAATCATCTGGATGATTATCAGCAACAAATGAATTCCTTAATGATTGATAATGTAAATGATGTATATAATCCCTCTTATGGCCTGCATCACCAACATAATGTTCCGTGTCAATCTTCGAATCAAGTTGTCGAATCCCATCAAGCACCTCATCAAACGAATTCTCATCAACATCCACACCCACAGGCTCAACAACCACAAGGGGATCAACATCAACAATACCAACAACACCAACTAGTTCAAAATATTGATTACGATGAGGCCATTTCAAGCTTTTTGTATACAAAATCACTGCATACTGGAGACTCTAAAAAACAAACTAGTGGTCCATTACCAAATGCTATTGTAAAAACAACCGAATTCCCAATTATTGAAATTGCACCAAATTTGAAAAATGAATTTTTACAAAGGTATCTTGGTTTAGATAGTCATAATTTAGCAATTGTTGATTTGATCAATGAAGAATATCAACATAGCTTCCAACCGGCTTGGGATAATCGATTATCACATAATTTTTGGACTACGGTTTATAATCAATCAGTTGTTTTAAATGTTTATTTCTCCTTTTTCATGGATAGATCCCTTAACTTCTTATTAAAAGTTTGCAGTGTGGTTGTTAACGGTGATAGCTTTATAAGTAATTTAGATGATCCAAATGAACTGTCTTCAAATTCATCAAGAGCATCAACCCCAAGATCCCCGGACTCAATAATGAACAAAGTAACAGAAACTAGTAAGTTTAATAAGCATGACTTGAATGTTTTAACCAAAAAATCGTTTTCTTATTATGGAGCATTGATTAGTGACTTGAGAGAATCTTTAAGTACTTTTCATATTGAATTTTCAACCAAAATTTCATTATTTTCAGCTTGGTCATCTTTTATTCATTCACATTCAACAGTTGATACCATTAGTTTATTATATAACGGTACGGCTTTATTATTCTCCAAAATACTGAATGAAGCAAATCTGATAAAGGAGGTAACTCCAACAATTCAAGTTCTGATGGAAATTTTCCATACTCATTGTTTAGTATCCAAAATACCTGATTATAAATTTGATGTTATATATGAAATCTATGATTATTTCATTCAATTCAAAACCTTATGTGAATCATTAATGGATACGAAATTTAGTTTGGAAGATTGTCAAAAACAAAAAGTAAAAAATAATAAACGTCGAAAACCAACCCCGCTGTTATTTCATCAAAAAGATCTGAATTTAGAGAATGGGGATGACTTTAACGACGTTGATAACGAAAATTTGGAATTAAGTATCAGACAATTTATAAATGATAAATTATTTCATCATGACTTATCAGAATTGGAAAAATTTTTAGATAAATTGATTAAAGAATATTATCCAAATATTATTAAGACTAATGAACTTTATTCTAATAAATATGGTAATAATAATCTGAATATTCATTTTGTTTCTTTTAGTTTAATATTTGAATTATTGAATCATTGGTTTAGAATTTTCCCAAGTGAAGTTATATCGATTGGAAGTAAAATGAATCCATTTAAAAAGACATTTTTCCTATTTTTTTCGGCATTAGGTAGATCGTTCAATCACATTATCCCACCAATTAGAAGTATAATGTTGGTTGACCCATGTCATGTATTCTGTCCAAAAATTGATTTTGATTTTGGATTATATCAAATCAAGAAATTTAATGATTTGGTGAATATTAATGAAGGTCCTAACTTGAAAAAATATAGTCAGTTCAATTTATTAAATGAGATTTCAATGAATCTATTAAGAATGGTTAGCTTTTTTGATAATCGGTTATTATTTTATTCATATTATTTATCTACAAGTTCAGCACTTGAAGAACCTTATATGAAGAGTGTTGAACCAGTTCATCAATCAAGTCATAAAGATGTTTTGCAAATACTTCCTTCTAAATTGAATATTAAGGAGAACTTTATTGAAAATTTCAATAATGAATTCATAAACTTGGAAAGTTATCCACAATTTGAAAGATTCTTTTCTGATGTTAATTTGGTTAATTATTTCAACGATGAATTATTCAGACAAAAAAGTACCATGAATGAAAATTTAGAGTTTGATTATCAAGCTGGGTGTTTAAATAAGGACTACAATCCCCAATTTGTTCTAGATAAGATTTACGGAATTGAAAAACAAAGATGGGAAAAAAACAAACCAGATATCAATAGAATCAGGCTTCGTATGCATTACTTTGAAGCAAGCCGACAACAAATCCAAAAATGTTTACATTATAGACGTACCTAGGTAATTTATTTATTCGGTTAAGAACCAGTTTTACTTTTCTTTTTTTTTTTTTTTTTTTTTTTTTTTTTTTTTTTTTTTTTTTTTTTTTTTTTTTTTTTTTTTTTTTTTTTTTTTTTTTTATTCTGTTTTCTTTCTTTCCCTTCTTCCTTTTCTTCTATTCTATTATTTAGATTTTTATACACGATTGACGATCAAAGCCTTCCCGACAATCGATCATGCATGATTTGGGAGTTAGCATTTCGTGCTTTAGTTATTAGACTTATGAAACATGAAAAAAAATATAAAAACTTACATACAAAACAGAAAACGAAAAAAAAAAGAAAATAGAATATTCGTTAAAGCATTCTATGTAAAGCAATTTTTTGTTTTTGTTTATACTTGCTTCTACTTGCCCTTTGTAATCAGCTGTTTGTATTAACCCCTAAGTTTGCCTAGTATCGAACGCAATAATCAGACAAGCGTTATGGAAGAACCACAAGAGTAATTCAAATTAACTTTGAATAATAATGCACTAGTGTCGGAAATCTTGTCGGCATTTCCGTTCCGACCAAAGGTGGATTCTTGCATTTGCTTCGTGATGAGCAACATAATAAATCTATTATTTTTTGTCCATAGTATTAATGTAAGAATCTGATTTAATGTATAATGAGCTAAAAAGCAATAGTAGATTTGATTATTTTGTTACTATTTGTACGTTAAATCTCGATGAGTTGTCGAAATCCAAAGTTTGTCGAGAATATTATTGGAATGTCTTAAAGCGAAATTATTAGAAAAGTAGAAACTTTAAGCTATTCCTACGTGACAATATTTCTTCCGTATTAAAAGGCTGTGATCACTTATCTGTCTAAGTACACACTACTGTATGTAGCTTTTTGTTAATCTTGTCATTAACAATAATGCCATCAGGTTAAAATTTCACTATAACAAATTACTTAGTAATGAAAGCTGAAAAGCGCATTTTTTTTTTTCTTTTCTTTTTCTTTTTTCTTTTTGTTAGGGGAAAACGGCGAAGAACAGACACGACTAAGGGTTTTTATTGTATTCACTTATTTTTAAGATAACTACCACCTCTTCATTTGGTTTAGATATATATATTCATATATATATTGCCTTTTATATATATATATATATATATATATTGTATATAAATATAGATGTACAAGTATTGATTTAGCCTTATTACATTATTACGTTGTCAAAGTTTGCAAGTTGGTTTGACAGAGTTGTCTCCACCCCCACCAGATAATATACTTTCCAAAATTTGAGTAGCTTATTCTTAGACAGACTATGTCTGGATACCATCATCTGTACCCTTTTGATGACGAATTCAATGCGTCCTTGCCTTCCAAAGAATCCTACCATACTTTAGGCGACGCTCAAACAAGTGAGACTCAACCTACTTCAGATGAAAGTAGTCTTCGACCCTTAAATGAGAGTTTTTTCCATTCCAATGACGAAATAGATGTTATGGGGGATACCTTTAATTCAATCTCTGACTCGCTAGCTGGTGCTTTTAATCCTTACCAAACTCCTCTGCGCCAGCATCATCAAAATCAGCATCACCAAAGTCAGCAGCATCATCAGCATCAACAGCAGCATCAGCATTATCAGCATAATCAGCATCATCAGCAACATCAGCAGCAGCAACCTCTAAACATGCCATCCCAAACATCGTTAGTCACAACCCCGACATATTATACTCCCCCGTCACTTCCGTCATCCTCATCGGGTCACTCCCCCTCGTATACGGATCAAAAGAACATTCCTTCACAGCAGTTGAAGGAGGCTTTTCTCGAGTTCAACAATGATGAACTTCAAAAATTTAAACGTCATAAGTCAAACGGACATCCAAATGATCAAGATCCAGGATCATTACCTTTTAGAGCATCTTCACCAACAACATTAACAAGCTTATCAAATTCAGTTGTTATTGGTAAACCACTTGAAAATTCAATCTTAAAACCTTGTGAATTTCGTTTGTTGCCCAAGAAAGAATTTAATCCATTTGAAAAGTTCCCTTCTATGGATAAGGTGGAAATTAATTATTTACTAAGTCAAATTCATTTAAACCGTCCAGAATTGGAACAAGAATTCCCACTTTTTTTCTATACCGTTTTATCCTTATCATCATTCTACCTCCGATGTAATGCTGTTAAAAGTTTTCATGGATTTAGTTTGGAAAATAAAGATAAATTTAACAAATTAAGAAATATAATTTACGAGTTTGCTATTAGATATTATAGCATCGCAATTAGTGAATTAAGAAAATTAATCTTAAAAGAAAATTATAATGCATCAGTGGCAATCTATGTATCTTCATATTTGAATAAAATATCAATATATGAATACTCTGATTTAAACCATTCAATTGCTTTTTCAAAAGGTACTGCAGGTATTTTCAATGATAGTATTTCAAATAACTCTAAGAAAGATGATATCTCCTGGACTCTTAACTTTTTGATCTTTTCATCCAAATCAATATACTTACCAAGTTATTCAAGTGGGGTTTTAAATGAAATTTTGGCTTTTTTGAAAAAATTTGGATCCATTTTAAAAAATCATTCACAAAATGATCAATTGATTTATCATTATAACCATTTATTGAGTTATCTAAGCAATTTAATTAATTTAATCAATGAAAAATCGATAAGCACTCTCCGAGAAGATCCAAAAAGTTTATATGAAATTTTAAGAAAATTTATGTTAATTATGCCATCAAGATTAATGGTTGCAAAGTATCTAAAAAATAAATTTGAACAAATATTGATGAACTTTTATGATTTAATGGCTAGAGTTCTTGATAATATTTTCCCAAATACTAAATTTTTCTTCTTACAAGGGTTTAAAGGAGGTATTAGTCTTTGGTATGAACCAAATTATCAAGTTGGTAAAGATTTTTTATTTGATTCATTATTTGCTTTACCAGAATATTACCACGAGTTGAAAAGAATTCAAGAATATTGTGTCCGTGTTTCGACCTTTTTTCAAAAAAGGTACAATATTTTGTCAGTGTTTTTCGGTGATCAAAATTTCCGAAATGAAAATGATGATGATTTAGTTAGTCCACTAGAGGTTAGTAAGGAAGTCAATGAAGTTATGATAGACAATTTCGATGGCTCTATAATAAATTACTGCAATCTAGTTCATTTGCCTTGCACCATTAAATTCAATAAGAATGCTCTAAAGAATAGTAAACACTTCGGTAAACTCGCAAATGAAATTAAATTATACAACTACAATCATCATCATTATGATTATTTTAAAACAGAAAATGCAATCACCTCCATGGAAAATAAGAATGATGACTCGGCTGACTCCATTCTTAGAGCCCATATGAATAATTTGACGACTAGCTCAAATCAGAAGTTAATTATAGACCAAGTACAAAAGGCTGGAACTTCAGGGACTACGCCTACACCACCTTATAGCTCACAACAGAGCAGTAATCCTAAATCCAATTCAATTTCTGGTCTGAATAGCGGGGCGGATTCATCTAATTCCAAAGTTAGTTATTACTTGGTATTAAATGAACAATATGCAAGAGACTTCACTGATTTAATAAGTCGAGATTACCATAGAATAATTTCCACTGGTACTAAAGTGCAAACCACAAGTGGTGCCGTACTTAATACATATAGAGGGTTAAATACCCATGATAAAGATCCTTTATCCTTGGTTAGAATAGGGCTAGTATTGAAAAAGAGGGAACGAAGTCAAGCAGTTAATCAAGCTAAGGTCGTTGAATTTCATGAAATGAGAAATAGGATTTTGGAAGAAAAGGGGATTGAATGGGTAATCAACCAACAAGATGATGAAGAAAGTTGGCTGTCGAAAGATAATTTTTATGATGATATGAATAATGATTTTTATAATATTTAGATATAATAAGTTACAAGGCTTCTTTGACTAATACTTATTTTGTACTACACACACTGTAAAATTTGTCATAACTTTCTATTAACATTACTCTATGAGCATAGGTGGTAATGCTCTGAAAGCTTGTTGAGTTTATGAATTAGATTTTATTACTTAATTGACCTAAATTAATAGAGACTAAATTCTCCAAAGGGACCAATCGTTCTTTAAAATTATACCTATATATCATAGTCAAAAATGAAGTTTACCCTCAAGACTTTCAGCCATTGTGCCTTGGTGGCCCCACTAAGCAATCATACTCATTCTTATGGTGAATCTTTTTATATGGTGCTTTACGCTCTACTTTAATTGGTGATTAGAATTCGGCGTAACAGTACAATTCAATTTCTTCTGGTTTATTTTTCTTTCAAATGCCGAAATTACTGTCGAAGAAAAAGTCATGGATATCATTCATTCCACTATCTACTAACGGTAGAGACATGTCGTTCCAAATACTTCCATTCGGCTTCGTATAAACATCGTTTACTTCAGCCTCATTTGATGACATCAATGCTGGGGTATATTTCTGTATCAATGATGAATCGGAAGAATATAGGTTGTTTGTATGGTAGAAATTATTGCCAGCATTTGAAGGATTGCTGGTACTGCTGACTGTCGAAGAAGCCATGTCACTACCGGCATTAGATCTAAAAATAGAGGGGAACTTCGAACGCAATTTTTCCACATGGATATCGAAAGCTTTCTCCTTTTCTAAAGTCTTCGTACCTAATCGAAAATCAACTATTTTCACACTTATATTCAATGCTGTCACACATAACAATTCATATTTTCTACCCTTAGACAACGTCGTATCATCAATTTGCTCTAGTAATTCATCTGTTTTTGATAATGTGAAAAATGTATTAGTAACCTTAAGGAGTAACGAAAGATCTTGTGGAGTTTTTTCATCTGGACTGGTAACGCACTTGTATAGAAGGCACATTAAAGCTGACACCACATGATGTATTATAGTATTTGAAAAAGGCGTTGGTATGAACTCACAATCGATTATGGCTGCAATTTCTAATATAGTTCTTGAACATTCAATACTTGCAGTCTTAAAATCAGCATAAGTCTTACTGAAAGCACTATATTTTGGAATGTCATACATCGAAGGTATTGCATTAAGGAACATCAAATATGATAGGAAATAAATATGAGCCGTCAAAACTGTAAATTTCTCCATCTTACTTTTGCTTGCAGTTCTTAACCAGACTTTTACTTTTTTGATATCAAATCTCTTGTCTGACACAATCAACGGATGATAACGAAAAGGGAAATTATCTGAAAAAAACAGCATTTGATTCTTCAAGTCATTTAAAGTCTCAATCAATTTGTCGAATGTAGTCTCTTTCGATGAATTTATGACATTACAAAAAGCCTGGCGCCTGATCAGAGTTAATGCCGTATTGAATTGATGAAAATCCAGGAGATAGTCAGATTCATTCAAGTCAAAAAAGAAATTCTCTGAATCATCTAATTTCTTATTTCGATCAAGAAGTTCTTTTAATGCCCTGTTCTCGTCAACTTTAATTATAGGTGGCATTCCCTTCCTATAAGCCATTTCCACATCGAAATATTCAATAGAAATCCATAACCGTTTCCTTCTAGTAGCTTGCTCATCTAAAACGTTAGGATAAGTATTGCCATTATGAAGGCCAATATCCTGAGCGTATCTTATTGCAAGGCACAATAGGCCATGATCGAGACGAGAGTTTGCGATGTTTAACTCTGAGTAAACTACCAAGAGCATTAGGGCCCTTACTGTTTGTATCCCTTCATTCAAAAGCAGTATTTTATTATAAAATAATATTGATGATAGGAAGCAAGTGTCATGAATCTCTTTAAGTTCAAAACAATCTTTCCCCTTGTCATGATTAATTTCACTAAAATTTTGCCGTATACTTATCACTAGGGCCATATTCATAATTAACAATTCTGAATCACTCAACCTTTGAGTTCCAAATTCCGAGCTTTCGTAAAATATTTTATATAGCCTCTTAATTTCTTCGACAGGACAAATGAAGCTTGTCCATAAGTCTTGAGTGTAGTAATCCTGAAGTAAATCTAGTACCAAATTTTGGTCTCTAGGAAAGCTCTTATGCAAAAGTTCACTTTTGCCCATATTCACAAGGGGTGCATCGGTCCATTTCCTTTCGAAAGACTTCACGGATTCTGAGAAAATTAAAGGAAGATTTTCAAATGGAGAAAGGAAGTTATGTTGTTCATTTGGAAGTTGAGATTTGATTCTCTCCACAAAGGTAGTAGAATGCTTGCAAAAATGGAAATGAGAGCCTGAAAATCTTTCAATATGCAAAGAACCAATGTCCTTATCGGACTTCGCTGCACTTTCAACACTGAATGGAGGCAGAATGGGTGAAGAATCAATATCTTTATTTGATGGTATTTTATTACTCAATCCTTCAAGTAACTCTTCAGCTCTTGAAAGTCTGTCTTCCAAAGATTTACTACTTTCTTTCCGATCGTTCTTGAGTTCTTTGGTTGATGTGCTGGTGTAGACACAATTTGGAAGATCCGTTTGTTGGCAATTTGAACATGGCAGATTACCATCACATTTTACTTTCCTATACCTGCAAAAATTGCAAGCTCTGGCAATCCTTGGCCTCCTTATCTTGCTTCTGGTGACCAGCAGGGAGACAAACTTACCATTTGGAGAAGACTCCTTCTGCATTTTGCAATGTTGATAAGTTAGGTACAATTATGACAAACCGTCTTGAGTTCTGTGACTATATTTGTATTTTGGTAGTGCGACACGATTTAAAGAGCTAGAGCATCGGAGCATATCCTCGAAATCTTTGAAATCAATTAAGATGGGAATTATTAATGGAGTTAATTGGGGATTGTTGAATGCTTTGGTTTCGGATTTAATACTTGTGAAGAATTATACTGAAGTATTACTTGGGTTTTGCACGACCATTAAGAGAGAAAACGGGCCTAGCTCGGAGAAACATATGAAGAATTAACAAATTTTTGCAGCCTAATACTAGAAGGTTCTATCTGGCACCTACACAGACAAAATTAATATGGTACTATTCAATCTACAAAGTCCATTCCGTACGAGATTCCTCTTTTACTTAAAGCTACCTGAGAACCCTCTGGAAGGGGTAAAGACTCCAAGTACTAGTTGAATTTCGTTTTATTTTTCTTTTGACATACTACATCCATTTTTCAAACATAAGTTTTTAATTACACTTTTAATAACACTTTCAATTACCCTTAACTATACACTAACTGGAATCCTTTCTAAAAACAACTTTCTGTCCCGCGACTTCATTTTGGATTAGCATTCTTAAACCTTCATTTGCAGAACTTAAACCTGTCTGTAACACCTTCATAGGAGCTGTTTCAATTTTGTTAATGATTGTAGGAAGAATATCAGTCCAGAACTGACGGAAGACTTCTAACATTTCTGGAGAAGCAACGTGACCAAAATGTTTTCTGCCATCTACTAAATAAGCATCAGTTGATTTAAATTGGACGTTTCTATCGGGTTTAGTCGTGATTGATTTTTGGTTAAGAAATAAAAGGTTATCAATGGTAACCTCATCTGTACCTTCTGTTGCATCATATACCGACTGGAGAGTATCAGTACTAGAGACACAGTCCAAGGCGTACTTGATTCTACCTTGACCAGCGGCTTTCAATTTCTCGATTACGTCTTCATCATTATAATCAAAGATTTCATCGGCACCTAAGGAAGACAATAAGGCATGATTTTTCTTGGAGGCAGTAGTAATAACTTTTACTCCATAAACCATTTTAGCAATTTGAATACCCAAAATACCGGTAGCAGTAGCACCACCCCAAATCAAAAGATAATCATCTTTATTCTCAATTTTATTACGAGGAATTGAAAGGTTATAGTGGAAACTCAAGGCGATAGTTTTAAGACCAACACCAGCAGTAGCAGCCGACTCAAATGAATTAATCTTAGATATGGGATAATCACCTGGTTTAAGAGCTTCATTTGAAATTTGACTTTCAGGATATTTAATTGTTGCATTTGCACTAACCATTACATATTTTGAAAACCCCCCATTTTTATTAATGCCACCATGGAGAGAAGCGTTAACTATGTCGCCTTTTTTGAAATTTTTAACTTTGCTACCAACTTCTTCAACAATACCACTTACATCGGAACCCACTACGTTACCCTTTTGATACATAGTTAATTTTTTACCGACAACTCTACCAATACTAGCCCCAATTGAACCAAAGAAACATTCCAAGGAATTAAATCCAAAGCCAAGGTTCTTAAATACTTCAGAAGCTTGATGGGATACAAAATCTTCAGGATAAATATGTTTCCAATCGGTTGGATTAACTGCATAAGCAACTGATTTAATTATAAGCATATCATCTTCTAATTCTGGATAGGGAATATCACGGATTGAAACCAAGTTCAGTAAGCTTCTTGAGCCAGTTATAACTGCCCCTTCATTTGAGATCATTTTTAAGTAATTATAATTGATTATCAAATTTTTAAACGCAGTTGCTAATATTCAATTACATATATATATATATATATATTGAATGCAATTGCAGTATATAGCCTCAGGTGCAAAAAAGTGCGAAAAAGAAGGGCCCGTTCTCTGTTCCGTCGCATAATCCGTTCCGTCGGATGAGGTTCCCAGTCTTGCTTTTTTCTTGCTGCGTTTTGCAGCAGCAAATATACATTTGTAAGTGCTTGCCCATTCCGACGGATTGGATAGAAATTTGGGAATTGAAATTGAAATTGAAATTGGGGGGTATGAAAATACAATTGAAAATAATACATGTGTTGACTAAATTGCTATCAGAATATATATATATATGGTTGAATATACCTAAATTGAAAAAAAAAAAAAAAATTGTAGAAGTATTTAGTATATAATTCAGAAAGTATGGCTGGAAGTTCAATATTTAAAGTATCAGATGGGACTGAGATTTATTATAAAGATTGGGGTAGTGGAGATGCAATTGTATTTAGTCATGGATGGCCATTGAGTTCAGATGCTTTTGAAGATCAAATGATATTCTTAGCTCTGAAGGGATATCGAGTAATTGCTCATGATCGTAGAGGACATGGTAGGTCCTCACAACCATGGGAAGGAAATAATATGGATCAATATGCTGATGATTTAGCTGAATTGGTTAAACATTTAGATCTAAAGAAGGCCATTCATATTGGACATTCTACTGGAGGAGGAGAAGTTGCTAGGTATATTGGACGTCATGGAACTTCCAGAGTACTGAAGGCGATATTAATTGGAGCAGTACCACCCATAATGATTAAGAATGAGGTTAATCCACAAGGAACACCAATTGAGGTATTTAATGATATTCGAAATAATGTATTGAGTGATCGTTCACTGTTTTTTAAGACGTTGGCACCGATTTTTTATGGATTTAATCGTCAAGGTAATACTACATCTACTGGATTAATTGAAAGTTTTTGGTTACAAGGAATGCAAGCATCAATTAAATCATTACATGATTGTGTAGCTGCATTTTCCGAAACTGATCAAAGAGAAGATTTGAAAAACATGGAAATACCAACCTTGGTTCTTTATGGAGACGATGATCAAATTGTTCCACCCATAGCTTCAAGTCAGGCTGCACTTAAATTATTACCAAATGCCACCGAAAAAGTGTATAAGGGAGCATCACATGGGGTGTGTAGTACTCACAAAGATCAAGTAAACCAAGATATTCTTTCCTTTATTCAACTTGATTAGTATTTGATTAACTAATACTTTATAGTGATTATATAAACGAGTAAACCCATTCACCAGGGCCCAAACCCCTATATGTACTACAAAAGACTATAAACATGTCAAAAAATTGATTCTAAATAAAATTTTTATTTATCAATATGAATCAATTGACAAAGTGCCGTGATTTATATTAAATGGATAAGAATATAAAATATAGATAGCTAAGAATTCGACCTTCCATATCAGTATTAGTTGTTTTTGGCTATTTTATTTGTTTTTCTTTTTCCTTTCTATCATAATTCCAACCCAACAAAGTCAATCGCTTACAAAACAAAAAAAAAACAAAAAAAAAAAAAGCTGAAAAAGAAAAAGTTTCTTAACAAAAAAACAAAGTTCGGAATGGCTCCAACATTGAAAAAACAAAAAAGACTAGAAAAAAAAAAAAAAAAGAACTGAAAATCCCATACAAAATCAATCTTGTTAAGTAACCCCAAACCCGAGACCGTCAATCTCAGGTTCAATTAACCCATTGCACTTTTTCAATAAGTCTTAGAATTCATAATTGATTACCTAGAACTGACTAAATCATTGACTAAATAACTGGCTAGTTAATTGTGATTGGTAAAATTTTCCAATGGCAATATGATCTGTAACAATTGTTGTTTTTTCTGTAATTGTTACCTGTAATTGTTACCTGTACTTGTTACCTGTACTTGTTACCTGTACTTGTTACCTGTACTTGTTACCTGTAATTGTGACCTGTACTTGTGACCTGTAATTGTTACCTGTAATTGTTACCTGTACTTGTTACCTGTAATAAAATGACCGGTAATATTCAGAAATTGAAAATGACCTATAATAATTACCAGTAACAATTTTATTTTTTTTTTCTTTTCTTTTTCTCTTTTTTTCCTTTCAATAGGAAAAAAAAGATCTTTAAAACGGAAAAAAAACTCATAAAAGAAGCAAAATGCACCAAAAACAAAAAAAAAAAAAATACTTCTCAGGGTCGCTTAGCCGCCGTAAGCAAAAAAAGACATACATCTTTTTTTCATCTTTTCCCACTTTTTCAGTTACTTCTTCTTTATGAAATCTACTATTACTACTATTACCACTAGCACCACCAGTACCTTCTGGCGCTACTAGTACCTCCCATCACAACTGTAAAAGCAGAACGGGTGCGTTTCACTTTGAAATAACTAATTTTTTACTAAAAATCACTATATTCACATAATATTCATTTTCTCACTCTATTTTTATAACAAAGTGGGATTAGATTTACATATTATACTATACATAATTATTTATGATACATAATTATTTATGATACATAATTATTTATACATTTATTATAGGTAGTACTTATTATTTATTCTATTCATTCATACCTGTCACCTTTTTGTTTTCTTTGTTTTGATATAAAAAATAGTGTTGTACGGAGGTTGAATCAGAGGTTTTTCTTTGTTTAAAAATCCTGTAACAATTAAAAGCTTTGCTTTAATTCTTTTTTTTTAGCTTTTTGTATTATATTTCTGTTTCTTTTCCAGTTTCTTTTTCATTTCATTCTTTTTTTTTTTTTTTTTTTTTTTTTTTTTTTTTTTTTTTTTTTTTTTTTTTTTTTTTTTTTTTTTTTTTTTTTTTTTTTTTTTTTTTTTTTTTTTTTTTTTTTTTTTTTTTTTTTTTTTTTTTTTTT
>JAJMKE010000023.1:0-76718 GCA_030569195.1 Hyphopichia khmerensis | reverse complement strand
TATAATTCAAGTTTAAATCTTGTCGTTTCCCTTTTTAAGTCCAGTTTTCTCTCTTTCTTATGTACTTCAATTCAAATAAAGAAAAGAGAAGAAAAATAGAACATTTACCCTTAATTTAAGCTATCCCTTTAACTTGAATTTAGTTTTTTCTTCCCTTTCAAACAGTTCATTCCTTCTTACTGGGTTAAGTTTTTTTTTTTTTTCATTGCTTACATTTTTCAACTACCCTGTGTGTTTGCAGGTTACTTTTTGACTTTTTGGTTTCGTTTTTGGTTTTCAATTTTCTTTTCAATTTTCTTTTCTTTTTGTTTGTTTTGTTGTTGTTGTTAATTTTATTTCATAATAGTTTATCATGGATTCTGATAATATAATAATATCAAATCAATTTGTGGAAAATCCAAATTTCAATTATCATACATTACCAAATCCAAAAACTTCGATATCAATGGATGATGATATAAGTCATCTTCAAAATTCAATTAGTGCATTGAAAAAGGAAAAGGGACCGCGTCGTCGTAAACATAAGAATTCAAAAAATGGTTGTCCTAATTGTAAAAAACGTCGAGTTAAATGTTCAGAAGATTTACCCTCTTGTTTAAATTGTATTAAACATAAAACTCGTTGTGGTTATTTAGATTATAATGAAGATCAAATTCTTGAATTGAAAAAATCAAGAGATTCAGATTTAGATTCAAATAATTCTTTTAGAAAAGATTCATTAATTGAAAATTCAATTGATTTAAATCGTAAAAAATCTTCTTCTTCAAATGAAAATTCTCCTTATTCTTTAAATGATCAAAATGATTCAAATAATTCTCCTCAATCAAAATCTCATTCAAATTTACAATCTCATTCAAATTTACAATCTCATTCAAATTTACCGTCTTTACCTTCAAAATCAAATCATTCTTCGTCATTCTCTTCAAATCTACCCCAGTCTGGTGTAAATGATGTCTTAAATTTTCATAATTCAATTACTCAAGATTATCATAATTTATTACCTACAAATACTGATGGTCAAATCATTTATCCAGTTTATTCAATTAATACTAATGATCATAATTCTAATGATCAGTTCCCTTATAATGATACAAATAATGAATTTCATAAATCCCGTGATGTCTTTGGTTGGATTGCTGGTCAACATGGTCAACCTCATCCTCAACATTTACAACATCATCAATTAAATCATCAAAATTCAATACAAAGCTCAATAGATACCTCAGCTGATGATGTTTTAGACTATGATATAGATAATACCCATCCTTCATCTGGTTATGAAGGTTCGGGTTCAGGCTCAGGTTCAGGTTCAGGTTCGGGTTCAAATATTCCTCCAATAAATCAATCATCTTCATTATCAGCTACCCCAATCATAAAATCAAATTTTCATTTTAAAAGTTTACCAAATAGTATTCATAAAAAAACTTCATTTCCACTAATTCAAAAATTTGATATTGATTGGGGTATTGAATTATTAAATTTAATTGCAATTTTAACTCCTAAAATTCAAATGGGTTCTGCTGGTTTACCAGAAATTAGAGAATTATATAGTTATTGGTTAAAATCTTTTATTTACAAATCTTTTTTTTCAAAAGTTATGTTTAGTTGTTTAATTAATTTAACAACTAATTATTTAATTTCAAATGTTTTAAATACAAAATTTGGTATGAAACCAAGTTTTGGTGATTTGGTTGATAATACAAGACTGAAAAATATTTTAATTGTTAGATCAATTAAACATTATGCAACGGTTATTAAAGGTATGAGAAATTTATTAAATAATAATGAAGATCCAGAATTATGTGCTCAAGTTAGTTACATTTTATCATTAATGTCAATTTATGATCCTGAAGCAACTTTAGAATCAACAAATTGTTTTAGAGATGGATTATTTGGTATATTATCTTATACAATTAATCATGCAATTAAAAATAAAGTTAATCCACCAACTTTAATTCCAATTCATTTACATTTAATGACGAATGTTAGTAGGTCAATTTATTTACCTGGTTATAATCCTCAATTTTTAAATGAATTTCAATCAATGTTAATTAGTTTTGGTAATATAATTAAAATGATTAATTTACAAATTGAAAGTTCAAATAATGATCCAAAAAAAATTGAAACTTTAAAAATTATTGAACCAATGTATAATGATTTAATGTCATTTGTTAATGATTCAATTAATGATTATTTACCAGAATTAACTAATAATTTAAGTGATATTAATATTCAACAAAGAACATTATTTAAAATGGCTCATAGATGGGTTAGATTACAAAATTCAAGATTAACAACTATTAATTCAAAATATGATCCATTAGAAAAAATTTTATATTTATTTTATAAAGTTTTTAAAAAATCAGTTTTTGCAGTTGCACCTCAAGTTAAATATTTTTTTTTAAGAGATTTTGATAGTCCTTTAATGTTGGATGTTTTCCCAATGTATCATGATTTAAATATTTATCAAAATGAAATTGATAATCCATTAACTTTATGTTTACCAAATCTGATTTATGATTCAATTAAAGTTCAATTAAAAATTTTATCAAGTTATTTACTTCGACTTATGACATTTTTAACTTTTAGATTGAAATTATTATATAGAACAATTGTTTATGAAAGTACTGCAAAAAAATTATACCCAATTGATAATATTAAAGATTGGAGAAATTCAATTCAAGATCTTGATTTTCTTAGAAGAGATTTTAATTCAAAAATTGGTATTATTGAAACTCAATTAACTTCATTTAGTGATTGCTTAATTAAACCAGAAAATTATCCAAGAGTTCTTGATTGTGATCGTAATATGATTGATCAAGAATCTCCTTTTATTAAAGGTGATAATTTATCAGAATCAAGTTCAAGATCTCAATCTCAATCAAGAACTCCTTCAGTTACCGATGGTGAAAGATCAGAAAGATCCTTGGAAGAAGAAGATTACGTGGATTTATTAACCTTGACTTCTTATGGCCTCTTAGCTAAAGATGCAAAACCAAAATTGAAAAAATAGCCTCGTGCTTTCTCTACAATCTCTTCAGTTTTCCAAAAAAGTTTGTTGCTTACATAGTTTGTTGCTTACACTCAGCTTATCTAATTCCCTAATTCAATTCTTGCACAGTTTCCGTTTCTTTTTTTTTTTCTTTTTTTTGCTTTTTTGCCCTTTTTCTTTTCTTTTTTTCTTTCTTTCTTTTCTTTCCTAATTCCTTTTAACCACCTATTCCTGTCACTAATTTATTTTAATCAAACGAAGTCTATACGATTATTCAATATCACTAATCAATTGTAGCTGCGAAAACTGGCCCGAACAAAAAAAAAAAAAAAAAATTCATACTTCACAACCAAAAGTCGTGTCTGATCTAGTAACCCTTAAAGCTTAACTAATATTGAAAACCCTTATTGTAGGTAGTACACCCAATAGTGTATAAAATAATAAATTATTGACGTTGAGAGGGCAATTTAATATTGGCCATCAGTGTGAAATCGCCCAATTTGGAAAAAAGAGCAGAACATAATCAATCGATGAGGAATGGCAAAAGGATCAAGCATCAATAAAGGAACAAAAGAAAAGGAAAATGCAAGAGCAATGGCAAAAGTAAGAGATGTTAAGTACAAGACAACCTTCATACTGTTGAGATCAGATGATTTTTTGGTTGTTGACCATTAAAAATAATTAAAACGACATCAATGGCAAAGAGTATTAAAAATATTTTAAAATTATAATAGACAAAGCCTTTGAAATGTAAAAAAAAAATATATTTTTCATGACAAAGTCATATAAGCGTTGTAGCAGATAACATTTGGTAACTTACAACATGTGAATGTTGAGCATTTCACTGAGTAAAAGCATCGTTACTTGTGTGCTAATTCATTTTTTTTTTTCATTTGGTTTTGCATTCAATAGTTTTCAGCTTACTTAGGCAGTTGGGTTTAAATTACAAACTCGTCTATTTTAAAAGAATACAAAAGAACGAGGTTTAAAAGGAGCTAATTAGAAAATAAGCAGAAGATCTTCTTTTCTTTTTCTTTTCTTTTTTGTCTCCTTTTATTTTGTTTCCTTTCCTTTTGTTCTTCTTATTAGTTTTATTAATTATTAATTCAATTTTGATCTACTTTTGTTGTAATTTGATTATTTTGATTTGAGTTTTGTCTCAGTTCTGTGATTTCCTTTCAAAAAAAAAAAAAATTTTTTTTTTTTTTTTTTTTTTTTTGCTTGCCTTCTCGGATTGCTAACTTTATAATTGAATGATTGCATTGATTGCAACCTTTTCAACCTTTAGTAAGAGTAAACTTCATTAAGATAAGCGAGATTTTTATAATTTGATTGAAATTGATACAAAGCACTAGTCCGTATTAGCAATTTCAAGAAGACAATAATAGCGAGAAGAAATCAACAAATTTTTTTTTAACAAATGAGTCTTTCGCAGGAAGACATTGAAGAGTTTAAAGCACTTACTTCAACATTATCAGCGTTTTATTATTATAATAAATGGGAATATGAAGAGTTAATTAAGCCTAGGAAGTTGAAACTATCATCATTAAGTGAAGAAGAACAAGAACTAATACCTTGGTATTCCAAACATATTAATGATATAAATTTAAGTGTTGGAATTAATGAAGAATTTACAAAAGCATTAGCCACAAGTATTCTGATTGATTGGGGGGTTGCTAATAATCCAGAACAATGGTCACAACCAACTTCATCAGATTTTGATAAAGTACGAAGTACATTATTACAATTAAGTAGAGAATGGAGTTCAGATGGAATTAATGAACGGAAAATTTGTTATGAAATTATAATTAATGAATTAATTGAATTATATCCAAATTTTGAAGATCGTCAAAATATTAAAATATTAGTACCAGGATGTGGATTAGGTAGATTGGTTTTAGAACTTGTAATGAAAGGATTTTGGACTCAAGGTAATGAATTTAGTTATCATATGTTATTAACTTCAAATTTTTTATTAAATCATTGTACTTATCCAAATCATTATACAATTTTCCCATTTTTACATAAATCATCTCATTTAAGTAAAAGAATTAATCAAATTAGACCAATTACAATACCTGATATAAATCCATTAATAATTCATGATTTAAAAAAGGAAAATCCATCAATACCTTATGAAGATTTAATGTCAATGACTGCAGGTTCATTTGTTGATTTATATGGACCTCCAAGTTTATCTTTACTGGATACTTATACAAATAATTCATCTGCTACCGAATTTAGAAAAGAAAATCAAGAATCTTTTGATGTTTTAACTACTTGTTTCTTTATTGATACTGCTTCAAATATAATTGATTACTTAAAAACAATTCATTATTGTTTAAAACCAAATGGTATTTGGATTAATTTCGGTCCTTTACTATGGCATTTCGAAGATTACGCATCTACTCATCATATCTCAAAAAAATTGAAAAAAGATGGTCCAATTGAAACAATTCCAAATATTTTAAAAGGTTTGGAATTATCAAGAGATGATTTAATCGAATTAATTGAAAAAATCGGTTTCAAATTCGAAAAAAGATTAAGTGGTATCGATTCAACTTATAGTAGTGATATAAGAGCCCTTGGTGAATTTGTATATAAATGTGAATACTGGGTTGCTCGTAAATTATAACTTGTATATACTATCTATTCAATATATATCTCCATATGTCCATATGTCCATATGTCTATATGCTGTGAAAAGCATATCGTGGTCGTGCGTGGACCATGCTCATACCAAAAAACAACCAAAAAAAAAAAAGATTGTTTTAGAGAGGGATATTCTGTTTTAGTTTCTTTTTCTTTTGGATCATTAAAGATAAAGGCAAATATTACTTTTTTAAATATAAATTAGAATATTTAAGAAGAACAATAAATTAGCATGAGTTTCCCCAATCCAGCAGCATCGGTCAAATTGGTTTTATTAGGTGAAGCCGCCGTTGGGAAGTCCTCATTAGTACTTAGATTTGTACTGAATGATTTTCAAGAAAATAAAGAACCAACCATTGGAGCAGCATTTTTAACTCAAAAATGTACTATTGGAGAAAGAACAATTAAATATGAAATTTGGGATACTGCAGGTCAAGAAAGATTTGCATCATTAGCACCAATGTATTATCGTAATGCACAAGCAGCATTGGTTGTTTATGATATTACTAAACCAGCTTCATTTATAAAAGCAAGACATTGGGTTAAAGAATTACACGAACAAGCAAGTAAAGATATAACAATTGCACTTGTTGGTAATAAATATGATTTGGTTGAAAATGATAATGATGATAATGATGAAAGTTTAAGAAAAGTTAGTATTGAAGAAGGTCAAAATTTGGCCGATGAAGAAGGTTTATTATTTTTTGAAACTAGTGCTAAAACTGCTCATAACGTTAATGATGTCTTTATTGGTATTGGTAGTAAAATCCCCGATACTTCCGCTTCTACTTTGAATAAAAATTCTAATGCTCCAAATAATGAAGGTGGTAGAATTGATTTGAGTTCTGGTAATTCTTCAAATCAATCGTCTGGTGATTGTGCTTGTTAATTTTATAAAAGTGGTTCTGTTCGTTATTAGTTTAAGGCTTGTTTCTTTACTTTTTGCTTTTTTCTATGTCCTTTTCTTACTTTTTGTTTCTTTCTTATTTCATCTTTTACTTCTCTCTTATTGATTTATTGGTTTTGTTTTATTCAATTGTCTCGTACAATCCCTCCTTTACGTATAGAACTTTTTTATTATTCTTTGGTTTGCTTGACTACAAACTTGCTCAGGCTCATATTATGTAAATGTATGTTAATCTTACTCTCCTCGACTTTTCAAATTCGTAATTGAACCAATTGTAGTTGTATCTTGGTTGATGCCAATCTTAAACCTTGATCTGGAGAAGAGGAAAAAATTTAAAACGGTGCTCAGTCTAATGGAAAAAAAAAAATGAAAATGAAAATGAAAATGAAAATGAAAGTGAAAGTGAAAAAAAAGTTGACTCCTACTAACAACAGATTAGAACCTCAATAATGACTACCCTTCGTGTTGCATACATTCCAGAACATTTTTCAACTCCGCTTTTCCAAGCTGAACAGCAGGGCTATTATAAAACCCATGATTTAATCATTGAATTCATACCGGTTATTGAAGGTACTGGACGTTTAATCAAATTACTTAATTCGAAAGAGGTTGATTTTGCAATTGGATTAACTGAAGGTTTTATTGCAGATATTGCCAAAGGAAATGAAATTTATAAGATCATTGGTACTTTTGTTGAAAGTCCATTATGTTGGGCCATTAGTACTGGATATAATCGTCAAGATATAACCAATGCACAAGATTTACAATCTAAAAGAATTGGAGTTAGTAGAATTGGATCAGGTTCATACATTATGAGTTTTGTATTAGGATTACAATTAGGATTCTCTAAGCCATTCTTTACCGATCATCCAACCTTATCAAACTTTAAGAATTTAAGAGATTCAGTAAATTTAAAAGCCAATAAAGAAGATGGATTAGAAAATAGTGATGCATTTATGTGGGAACATTTCACCAGTAAAAAATATTATGATAATAATGAAATTAAAAAAATTGGTGAAATTTATACTCCATGGCCAAGTTGGGTTATAACCTGTCGTGATGAAATTATTAATGAACATAAAACTGCAGTTGTTAATTTCTTGAAAAGTATAAATCAAGGAATTGAATATTTTAATAATAATTCAAATGATGCAATTAATCATATTGCCACAAATTTGGATTATACTGCTGATGATGCAAAAGAATGGTTGAAAACTGTTAAATTTAATCATGACGTTAGTAAACTTGATTGGGATCGTGTTGTTAATAAAACTGCCCAAGTCTTAAAAACCGCTGGTGTATTAACCGATGATGATTCAATCATTCAATCCAGATTGAAATCAAGGGTCATTGACATTACAAATTAACCTTTTCCCATCAAAATTAGTGAAAAATAAATAAAAAGAATAACATTACCTATTGACATATAACCGTAGATTATCCATCATTAAGTGGCTTGTATCGTTTTTTCTAGTTTTGTATGCAACTCGAAATCGAATTCGCTTCGGACTAGTGGATCGTTGACTCCGTTAACAGTCAACCCCAGGTTTTTTGCATACTTCTCTTAACAAAGATTCAAAGGGAAGCAACTTTTGCGGAGTTTGAGTTAGTTATCTGTGGTGTCTGGGTGTTTTTCTTCCGGATGACATATTTCTCAATTAATCCGGTTCCACAAACCTAAACTAAACTCCGGAACAGAATTTTCCTAAAGGAACAAACAGATCGCAAAAAAAAAAAAAAAAAAAAAAAAGAGTGAAGAAGGAAGGGCCGAACTTTCAGATTCACTTTGCACGCTTTAGTGTTTGGTTTTCTTATCGCAAAATCTGAAACCAATCACCTCGGGGCAAAGGATGATGACTCTTTTGACTCTTTTAAACTTCTCGGAGACTCCCTTGCTGACTCCTATTGACTCGAGTCGAGGGCAGTTGATGCAGTTGATGGATTGATTAGAAGGAAAGTATATAAAGATTGTAGAATCACTAGTTTTGTAGGGTTTATATATATGCAAGACAAATTATCAATAAGAAAATGGCATATTCAAATCTTGAAGGGGTCAAAGTATTGGCACCAATTGGTGATAAAGCAGAGTACTCACCATCGAAAACTACCCAAGCAGATATTTTAACTAAATCAGCATTATCGTTTGTTGTTTTACTTCATCGTTCATTTAATAAAACCAGAAAGCAATTACTTGAAAATCGTCAATTGGTTCAAAAACAATTAGATGAAGGTAAACCATTAGAATTTTTAAAAGATGAATGGGCAACTAAAATCAAGCAAGATCCAGTTTGGCAAGGACCAAATCCAGGAATTGGTTTGGCAGATCGTAGAACCGAGATTACTGGGCCACCAGAAAGAAAGATGATTGTTTATGCTTTAAATACTCCGGTTAAAACTTATATGACTGATTTTGAAGATAGTGCGGCACCAACTTGGTCAAATGTTATTAATGGACAAGTTCATTTATATGATGCATTGAGAAATCAAATTGATTTCACTAGTCCAGATAATGGTAAGAGTTATAAAGTTGATCGTCTGTCTAATCGTCATATTCCAACGATTATTGTTAGACCAAGAGGTTGGCATATGGTTGATAAACATATTGAAGTTGATGGTGAACCTATTAGTGCTTCATTATTAGATTTTGGTCTTTATTTTTTCCATAATGCAAAAACTTTAATTAATGACTTAAAATTAGGTCCTTACTTCTATTTACCTAAAATGGAACATCATTTAGAAGCAAAATTATGGAATGACGTTTTCAATGTTTCTCAGGATTATTTGAGTATTCCAAGAGGTAGTATTCGTGCCACTGTTTTAATTGAAACCTTACCGGCTGCTTATCAAATGGAAGAAATTATTTATCAATTAAGACAACATTCCGCTGGTTTGAATTGTGGTCGTTGGGATTATATTTTTTCAACTATTAAAAGATTAAGATCTGACCCTTCTAAAGTATTACCTGATAGAGGTCAAGTAACTATGACTGTTCCATTTATGAAGGCTTATTGTGAAAGATTAATTAATATTTGTCATCGTCGTGGTGTTCATGCTATGGGTGGTATGGCTGCTCAAATCCCAATAAAAAATGATCCTGAACGAAATAAAATTGCAATGAATAAAGTTGAATCAGATAAATTAAGAGAAGCTACCATGAATTATGATGGTACTTGGGTTGCTCATCCTGCTTTAGCTCCAATTGCCAATGACGTTTTCAATAAACATATGATTACTCCAAATCAAATTCATATAATTCCTCAAGAAAATGTTAGTGAATCAGATTTATCAAATACTTCTATTGAAGGTGGTAAAATAACTACTAATGGTATTAAAGAAAATTTATATATTGCTCTTAATTATATTGAATCATGGATTAGAGGTTTGGGTTGTGTTCCAATCAATTACTTGATGGAAGATGCTGCAACCGCTGAAGTTTCAAGATTACAATTATATTCTTGGGTAAAACATGGTGTTAAATTAGTTGATACTAATGAAAAAGTGACTCCCGATTTTGTTGAAAATATTTTAAAAGAAGAAACTGAAAAATTAATAAAAGAATTCAATTCAAAAGGAATTGAGAATAAATTTGAAATAGCTGCCAATTATTTAAAACCAGAAATAAGGGGTGAAACTTTAGCAGAATTTTTGACTACACTTATCTATGATGAAATTGTATCTGCATCTTCTCCAATCGATTTAACTACTTTAAGAGATTAATTATTGCATTAGGTTGTAATACGCTTATTTATACCCTTTCGCTTCTCGCATGATGGAATAATTGGTAAATAGTTCAGAATAGGAAGTTCATAAAATAAGCTAAATGCTCATAAAGTTGGACAAGGTCGTGAAAGTCCTTCTTGACAAGTTATGTAACTAAATAATTCATATATAATTCAAATTGGAACTACAATGTATTCAATAAGTTTTGAGCTGATCCAGATGTATCTCTCAGCCCAGCTCTCTACAAGATTATCTCAAAGATGTAACCACTTCAGAACCAAGCATATGAAGACTCAAACCGTACCAATGTAAGCCATGACTACTACTAAATTAGCATTTTTCATCTCATGTAGCATTGTCTCGACTCTCCTGAAAACTGACCTGGCACGCTGCACACCTTTTTGCAACTATTAACGACTCGATTAGTAAAAAAAAAAATCGCCTCCATTAGAACGACATTTTCATGTCTGGTACTTGCGGTCAAGATCCAAATCCGGCTTGTACAAATAACAATCCGGTTAGACAGAAGTATGTCTTCACCATGATGTTATTTTTGATGTGAAACTTTGTGTGAACTTGAGTGTATGAACTTGAATAGATTAGACATCAAATAAAACCTTTTTGGGATTGGACCATATTCTCGAAACACAATTATCTGCTGTTTTCCACCGTTAAATGGACTCATCCTTTGATTCCGTTGCTATGATTCTTTTATTTTTCCTTTGAGGGTCGACCCGTATATTCAGGGGTTTTTCAATTAGTCCTATTGTTATTCAGATTGTCATCCCAAATATCAGACCCACTGCCCTCTGACATACATCATCCCTTCCTTCTCTTCAAGGATTATGACTTTGAATTATTTTCTAATCATCACTCGTCTCCTTTAACCCAATTCTCTTATAGGTACAAGTTGCTACCAGTCACGCGAAAGTGAGAAGCTGAACGGGGACCAAATTATAGGAAGACAAAAAGCTCTGCAACCAAAAGGACAAAACCAGAATTAAAAAAAAAAAAAAAAAAAAAAAAAAAAAAAAAAAAAAAAAAAAAAAAAAAAAAAAAAAAAAAAAAAAAAAAAAAAAAAAAAAAAAAAAAAAAAAAAAAAAAAAGACAAAAAAAAAGAAAAGAAGGAAAGACAGAAGAGTAGACGGGAACGTACAAAAAAAGAAAGAGAAGAACAAATTGACGATTTACCACTTTTTCAAACTCAAATAAAGGCAATTTTCAAGATTACTCTATTTCAATACTCCAAGTTGAAGCTGATTCTATCGAGTGCAGTTCCCCCATATCTTAGACTGTCTCCAATGGATAAGCGTAAGAAGTTTCTTCATATAACGTCTCTAGGGGATCAAAGGATTGAAGAAGCATTTAGTTCTCCCAAGACTTCGGATTGGTCCGTGAATGAAGCATTAAAGAAATCCAACTTATATAAGAATCGATATTCTAATGTTTTCCCTTATGATAAAACAAGGGTGAAGCTTCCAGTTAATCCAAAAGTGACTGATGACTATATCAACGCGTCTTATATAACTCTTGATCAGAATGAATATATTGCAGCACAAGGTCCTTTGGTAGATACAATCCATCATTTTTGGGCAATGGCTTATAATGAGTCAGAAAAGCAAAACAACGATACCGTCGTAATTGCTATGGTGACACCATTGACAGAATCAGGAATGGTTAAATGTTCTCAATATTGGCCCGATAAAACTCAAACTTCATTTGATTTATCTGAAAAAATTCAAGAAGATCATATTGATATCCCTGGTGGATTATTGACTGTTGAATATCTTCAAGAATCTTATAATCCTCTTGGTGATTACCTTTTAACTGAATTTTTATTGAAAAGTGGTACCAAATCAAAAAGAGTTTATCATTATTATTATTTTAAATGGGCTGATGCAAAAGTTCCACCTTCTCTTTCACCATTAGTTTGTCTTTCGAAAGAAATTCGTTCTTTAGCCAATAAGGTTGAAAATAAAGAAAATGGATCTAAAAAACCGGTTCCAATTGTTCACTGTTCTGCAGGTGTTGGTAGAACGGGGACTTTTATTGCAATTGACCATTTATTTAATGATGATACTTTAACCGAAGCTCAAAAGAATCCACAAGTAGATCCAATATTTCAAACTGTTTTAAAATTAAGAAATTGTAGAATGATGATGGTTCAAACTTTATATCAATTTGATTTCCTCTATGAGTCTGCTGAAAAATGGTATAGACAAGAAATAGCTCAATGATCCGATCCTACTGGTATTCCTTTCACGACTTCTCTAATTTGCCCATGATTTCACTTTCATTAATGATCTTCTCCTATATAGAATCAGTGTATATATTCCTATTCTAATACGATAATGTTTTATAATTCTTTGCAAATGCGATAGATCAGGTTCGCGAGTATAGCTCTGTTTTTTTCCTTTGGAGTTTTGGCGTTTTCGAGCGTCTAATAAATAGCTGCAAACAATATTACTTGTAGTAATGACCTTTGCTCAACAATTTTACTCAACTACTCCTGCTTTTAAGGCTCTTCAGTTTAGTCGGGATGGAGGAATGTGTAGCAGAGATCATTGACCCGTCAGCAAGTATAACAAGCTTGTCATTTGATGTTGTTGAAAACACACATAACGAGTACACATCACATTCTTTGAATTCAGTTATCAATGGCAGTTATGAAGAAGGGATTCCTATATTTGATTTCCTTCCTGGTATAGAAATGATGATTGACTCAAAGCTTCTTTTGAATAACCATTTAGCTTTTGTTAAAGATTCAACGAATGACTCGAAAGAAGTGAAAGTCCCTCATAGCACAATCAAGCTAAATACAACAACTGATATGACAATTACCCTAATTAAAGAAATTGAGAATAGTTTGAAATGCCCTCGGGATCATAAGAAGCTTGAATCTTTGGAAGGTTCATTTATAATCCTTTGTCGAAAGAGGTCAACTGACAATTGGATAGTTGAGGTAAATGGCACTCGAAAGTTCCAGAAGTTTATTTGTGAATACACTCAAAACCAATATGGGTATACTGATTTCATATTCGATGATTTCCGTTCCATCTTTGAGTTAATGGAGCATTTTTCTACTTACTCTACTAAAATTGAAGTCAAAGCTTTAGATGATTCACTCCTTCGGATTTCCGGTTTACTAAACAACAGCCTCCTCTCCAAGTTGGCTATAGATTTCAGCCAAAGCTCTTACGAGTCTGGTCCCTCTGCCCCAATCTCTCTACAAGAAGTGATACTTACCAATGCTTCACTGTCTGCAAAAAGCATAGAGCCATACATCAGCACCAGCACAAGTCCAGTCTTAGAATTCAGAAAAATGACCCTCTCTAAAAGAGATGTCAGCTTTTTAATTGGAGTCAATGGAGAACGCATTAGTTCAATTCGTACAAAAACTGGCTGTGAAATTAAAATCCTTGAAATATCCAATTCTAACTTGGGCTTACTAAGAGTGGTGAAAGCAAAAGATATTACTCAAGAAATACTTCTCTCCGGTACTAAATCCCAAATCAAACACGCCTGCCGATTAATAAAAGACTGTCTCATCAGTTATAGAGATAATGCTTGCAAATTCATCTAAGATTCTAACTATAATCCATTAATACTGCAATACCTTTTTTGGAACCGGTGCTGCTTTGTCGGGTAACCTGGTAGATGCTCTGAGTAATCCTGGGACTGATACAGTATTTATGGGTATACTACTTTTTTGTACGTACAATACAAAAATTTCTTTTCCTCAATCGAATTTTCAAATTTTCCAATTTTTCACCCATACAAATTGTTTACACACAAAAAATTATCCTCTGCGAAGAGCTTTCAATGAGATTTGCCATACAAAAGTAAAAAAAAAAAAAGGAAAAAAGTGAAAAGGACTGAAAAAAAAAAAAATTTTTTGTGAAAAATTTTCTCTTCCTCTTAAAAAAAAAAAAAAAAAACTGAAAAATCCCATATTTAAAACTTTTCTTCTTTTAAGAAACCTTTTTCTTTCTCTTTCTCTTCTCTTCATCAACTTATACAACATTTAAAAATGGCTGAAGGTGTTTTCCCAGGTGCTATCGGTATCGATTTAGGTACTACCTACTCATGTGTCGCTACTTACGACTCTGCTGTTGAAATCATTGCTAACGAACAAGGTAACCGTGTTACTCCATCCTTCGTTGCTTTCACCAATGAAGAAAGATTAATTGGTGATGCTGCTAAGAATCAAGCCGCTTTAAACCCAAAAAACACTGTCTTTGATGCTAAACGTTTAATTGGTCGTGCTTTCGAAGATGAATCCGTTCAAAAAGATATTAAATCTTGGCCATTCAAGGTTGTCGATTCTAACGGTAACCCACAAATTGAAGTTCAATACTTGGATGAAACTAAAACTTTCTCTCCTCAAGAAATTTCTTCTATGGTTTTAACCAAAATGAAAGAAATTGCTGAAGCTAAAATTGGTAAAAAAGTTGAAAAAGCTGTTGTTACCGTTCCAGCTTATTTCAATGATGCTCAACGTCAAGCTACTAAAGATGCTGGTGCCATTGCTGGTTTAAACGTTTTACGTATTATTAACGAACCAACTGCTGCCGCTATTGCTTACGGTTTAGGTGCTGGTAAATCTGAAAAAGAAAGACACGTTCTTATTTTCGATTTAGGTGGTGGTACTTTCGATGTTTCATTATTAAACATTACTGGTGGTGTTTTCACCGTTAAAGCTACCGCTGGTGATACTCACTTGGGTGGTCAAGATTTCGATACTAACTTGTTAGATTTCTTCAAAGCTGACTTCCAAAGAAAAACTAAATTAGATATCTCCGGTGATGCTAGAGCTTTAAGAAGATTAAGAACTGCTTGTGAACGTGCTAAAAGAACTTTATCTTCTGTTACTCAAACCACTGTTGAAGTTGATTCTTTATTCGAAGGTCAAGATTTCTCTGCTAACATTACCAGAGCTAGATTCGAAGATATTAACGCTGCTTTATTCAAATCTACTTTAGAACCAGTTGAACAAGTCTTAAAAGATGCTAAAGTTGGTAAATCTCATGTTGATGAAGTTGTCTTAGTTGGTGGTTCTACCAGAATTCCAAAAGTCCAAAAATTATTATCTGATTTCTTTGAAGGTAAACAATTGGAAAAATCTATTAACCCAGATGAAGCCGTTGCTTACGGTGCCGCTGTTCAAGGTGCTATCTTAACTGGTCAATCTACCTCTGAAGATACCAAAGATTTATTATTATTGGATGTTATTCCATTATCTTTGGGTGTCGCTATGCAAGGTAACGTTTTCGCTCCAGTTGTTCCAAGAAACACCACTGTTCCAACTATTAAGAGAAGAACTTTCACCACTGTTGCTGACCACCAAACCACCGTTCAATTCCCAGTTTACCAAGGTGAACGTGTTAACTGTTCTGAAAACACTTTATTAGGTGAATTCGACTTAAAGAACATTCCACCAATGCAAGCTGGTGAACCAGTCTTAGAATCTATCTTCGAAGTTGATGCTAATGGTATCTTGAAGGTTACTGCTCTTGAAAAATCAACCGGTAGATCTGCTAACATTACCATCTCTAACTCTATTGGTAGATTATCTTCCGAAGAAATCGAAAAAATGATCGAAGATGCTGAAAAATTCAAATCTTCCGATGATGCTTTCGCCAAGAGACACGAACAAAAACAAAAATTAGAAGCTTACGTTGCCTCTGTTGAATCCACTGTCACTGACCCAGTCTTATCTGCTAAATTGAAGAGATCTGCTAAAGAAAAGATTGAAACTGCTTTATCTGATGCTTTACAAGCTTTAGAATTAGAAGAATGTTCTGCTGATGATTACAGAAAAGCTGAATTAACCTTAAAACGTGCCGTCACCAAAGGTATGTCTACCCGTTAAGTTTAATAATTAACTTATAATAATGAATTAACTGTATAAAAATTTTCTCATTTGTTTTTTATTCTCGTTTATGGGTTTTCAATAAATACACTTTCTATAAAATTTGAGTTGTTTAGTTGAAATATTGAATATTTAAGTAAAATAAAAAAAAACCAATAAAAGATCTAATTATCAAAAAAAAATAAACCATTTATTTGTAGAATTATGTGCTCTATTTAAATTATTCATCTAGTATATAATTACCCAATTTATCCATTTTTAATTGTTTGCCTTCAGATAATGCTTGTATTATTTTATCATTGTCTTCAGATTGATCATCTTCTTCAAAATCTTCTTCATCTTCGAGATCTTCCTCTTCATCGTATTCTTCTTCACTTTCAGGATCCTCGGAATCGATTTCTGAAGCTTCGTCTTTGTCGCTCTCGTCATCAAGATCGACTGCTCTCATACCTTCGACTGCTTCTTCTAAATCTTTATCTTCTCTATTTTGATTAGTCTTTTTAGCGTAACCAGAAGCTTGAACTTCTACATCCAATTCCTTTACTCTTTTAACATCCCTTTTGAAATTTGGATATGCATATTTATAACCTTCACCGTAACCTTCTGTGTCAAACATGGTTGGATCATGCTGAGGTTTATACCTGAACTTCTTTTCAAAAAAGCTTCTTATACCCTCAACATCCCTATCAAAGTATGCCTTTGCATCGACGTGATCTATGGAAACACATTGTGGAAAATCGATAACAACGAAATCAAATTCATGATCTTTGGCCTCTTCTTTATCACGAATTATAATATTAAATTCATTAAAATCACAATGGATCAAACCATGATTTGCCAATTTGACAATGAAATTCATCAAGTCGGAATATAGTTTCTTGTGATTGTTGTGTTTCCTTAACTGTCTCATTGGGAAACCCTTTATCCATTCCATAAGTATACAATGTCTGGAATAATCAAACGGTTGAGGAACAGCAAAATTGTTTTCATACAAAATAACCATAAATTCGAATTCCTTCTTGGCTGCTAAACGGGATAAGTACATCCAATTAGAAGTTTGTCTGTTTTTTAAATAGTCACGATTATTTTTCACAGTCCTGAATGAAGTTCTACCCAACCTATGTATTTTCATAACTTTTTGATCACCCTTTGGATCACTTACAGAATAAATATCTGATTCTTTACCAACACCAATAGTTGATCCAACAGAGTATAAAGTATCTCTATTCAACATTGATTTCAAAGCTAGATAATCGATACCGTTATATGTAAGTCTAAAACCATCGTATTTGGCATTTCTCAAACGAGCAACCAATTTTAATTTAGCAAGGTCTCCAATGGCCTTATTGGTACCGGATGGAGATCTGAGACCTCCAATGGAGTGAATCATTTGAGTTGGTACTAATTCATGGTTTCTAGACCCTTGTTCAACTGCTTGAAGGATTCTAAAGTCATCCGAGGTCAAATACCTCATGTGTGAAGTATCCAATTTCATTGTTTAACGTACTCGAGTAATAATGTAGTCTAAAAGAGAGCCTTTTCTATGTGATGGCATCGCTCTTCTATATCTTAACTAGTAAAGTTGAAAAAAAAAAAAAAAAAAAAATTCTCTCTCCGCGGTTGCGTGCCCTGTTCATTACAGAACTAGTTGTTTATGATTTTGCAAAAAAAAAGAGAAGAAGATAAGGTAACTTTTCATTATCTAGCTGCAAATAAATGAAGTATAAACGGCCCAGACGAAGCCGCAAATCAGCATTTAGAAAACCTCCACTTAGAAAGAGGAAGCCAACGTATCAAGAAGCTCACTCTCCCAATCTAGATTTTCATAAACTAAATGGCAGTCAAAATGATACAATATATAAGGAAGTGCTGAAATCAGTCAAATACAATTGGCATATGTTGGAACCTCTCGGAGAAGCCAATTCGAATGTTATTTCATTGCCTGCTCAAAAGATTGGACTGCTTAAGTCACTATGTGCATTAGAATTAGCAAAAAATGCAAGTCAGATTGAATCAGTACATCTTGATCTTGCACCATGGAGTTGCTGGAAATTAGTTTGGAACAATATATTAAGATTATCAAATGACTCATTTCATTTAGCTAGCATATTTGCCTCAAGATTTCGAAAAGAACCTGGATTTCATTGTCATATAAACCCTTCAAGCTCTAGTACGAACGTTCATATTCACGATCTGAGGTCGAGTCTTGTTAGAGATGAATCAATTACTGCTTGTATGATCCCATGGGCTAAAAATCACAGAATTGAGAATATATTTTCGAATATTAATTATAACCACTTTACAAATTATCTTTATAAGATTTATTATAAACCGTGGGTACTTTTGGATTTATCCAATGTTACGAAAAGTCTCGAAAGCGACGATTACTATAAAGTGATTAACATTCCAAATCTTGTTGCTCTTGATTTATCAAATAGTTCCTTTGTTGATGACCATTTTTTATACCATATAGCGAATGTTATAAAAAGTGATTCGAAGCTTAAGCAACTCACCATGTTGAAACTATGCAAATGTCCTAACGTCACAAAGAAGGGTTTGAGATATCTCTTTGAAGTTTCGAAAGACTCATTTTGCATCTCATCCCTTTCTTACATAGAATCTGATCTAAAAATTGTTCCATCTTCCAACTTCACTCAAAAATTTACTGTAAACTTAGAAGAAGATGAAAGCTTAAATTACATCGATAACACAAGATGGAGACTATTGCCTGACGAAGATCCTACTACAAAGCTCATTTCAAGGGTTCCAATTGCATTAAAACTTCACTTGCTTTACAAAAATTATGGCAACATGATAATTAACCGTGAAATGAAAATTGAACAAGGTGACACGTCTGCAGGTGATACAACTAACACCTTCAAATTTCTATACAATTCGAAAGACACCTTGATACTTGATTTTATGCTTCATAATGAGGAGTTTGTGCTGTCAGATTACGGTACTGCATTAGGCAAAGAAAAGCTCGAAAAGTCATGGAGACGAAGATTGAACTCCAGGAATAAGCAAACGAGTCGACTTCAGTATAACTATATAGCAAACCAGAGCTATAACCCAGTTATCAGAGATCTTCCAAAAAATACGACAAAAGCTGAGAGTAAGGAAGTTTCGACGCCGATTTTTAGGGCAGGCACCAGGAAACGAGCTGTTGAACCTTCTACAAGAGGCAGTAAAAAGCCTCGAAAAGTCATTACAAGTGTCAGTAGCTTTTTCAATATGTAAAAATATTATATTTATTTTATTTATTCGCAGAGAACTATAATGTAGGTATGGTAGTCTCATACTCTAGAGGATGCAGAATGGAAGCTGGATGCAGAATCATTACTTGTCATTCCTCCTTTCAAAATGCTGAGCAAGTCTTTGGCTGGAGACTGGGCGCCTGCTGAAGGATCAGAAGTTAAAGTTAAATTTCTGCCAACTGGAACAGGGTTGTTATTTTCCAAATCATCCAAAGTCAATGGCTTCGATTGTGGAACAGATGATTGTGTCTGTTCAATATCATGAATAGGAGGTTGGGCCTGTTGAGGAGGTCTTCTACCAAGTAAGTCAAGCAAGCTATTCCCATTCCCACTTGGCGATTGAGGGCCTTGTATTGGGTTAGGGTTTGACGAGCCAGGGTGAGCTTGATTGAAAGGTGTGAAATTGTTAGGTTGAGTTGGAGAGGTTAGGCTTATAGGCTCTTGAGCACCGTAGATAGAAGAGTAATCGGGCTTTTTGTAAACCGGCTCCGACGGACCTGGTGGTTTTCCACCATTCAATATCAGCAATAAGCTCTTGCCTCCATCGCTATCTTTAGTGGCATCGGTACTATATACGGTTGTATCATTAACCGCATTAGGTTTACCACCATTCAAAATCAGCAATAAGCTCTTTCCTCCATCGCTATCTTTAGTGGCTTCGGTACTAGGTGCAGCTGTCTCATTAGACGCAGTAGGTTTACCACCATTTAATAACTCTAGTAAGCTCTTGCCTTCGTTATTTGGCCCATGATCAACAGGTGCCGGAGAAGACTTGCTGGGAGAAGAGGTACGAGGGCCAAAAAGATTTTCCAAGGACTCACCTGGCTTGAGAATTCTTATTGGACGTTTCGATTCTTCCGGCTCTGGTGACTTTTCGAAGAAAATGGGTGCTGGTTCTGGGGCTGGGGCTGGTGCCGGTGCCGGTACTTGGGTCACAATAGGCTTTCCAGGTGGTTTAATTTGTTCAATAGAAGGTTCTGCACTGACGAAGTAATCTTCATTCCCATCATCGCTAGCTATTTCAAAGTGATGGTTATTAGCCTTTTCGGTATCGTTATCAAAATCATCTAAAGCATCGAAATCTTCGAAATCTTCGAAATCTTCAAAATCATCATTGCTTTCTTGCTCAATTTGACTATCTTGGTTCTTCGTGTTCGAATATGTACTTCTGGTATCCTTATTTTGGTTAAGCAAAGTCAAAAAATCATTAGCGGGGCCATTGCTAGGAGTGGGCACATGTTCAGCTGCAGTTTTTGATGAACTTTGATTACTTTTCAAGATATTCAAGAGCTCCTTTGAATCTTCGACATCTTTGGGTTCTTCACTGCTTTCCTTGGAGGAGGGCTCGGAAGTTGGTGGGGGTTTTCCTAACAAGCTAAGTAACTCAGATGATGCATTTCCCCTCAGTGAATTTTCTGGCCTTTTCAAGATTCTTAATCTTTTCCCAGGTTCATTAAGATTGTGAGAAGTTTCAATCGACTTCTCTAATTCGTTAGATGGTTCGTGCTGTCTACTTACTTGAGACTTTCTATGGCTGCTGGCTGATGTGATGGGTTCTTCAGCATGCTTATTAAAATCCTCAGAAGCTTTTTGGGTAGACTTTTTAAAGAGACCAAGTAATTGGTCTGCCTTTGATCTATTACTTTCTGTAATTTGAGTAGCGGTGAGAATAGGGCTTTGTTTATGTGCGTTGGAATTACTTTCCGGTTTCCTATTCAAGATGGATAAAAGTTCCTTGGAGTTTGCTTCTGATGACCTTCTGTTAGAAGAAGGAACTTGTTGTTGACCTATTTGTTGTTGACCTGTTTGTTGCAGATGGCCTGGAGGAGCAAACTGAGGAGGGATCTGTTGTTTTGGTTGAGTCAAAGGTGGTATTGGGGGAGCAGGGGGGAAGAAGAAAGGTTGGTTTCCGATTGGATATGCTTGAGTCAAATTAATTGCAGTGTTATTGAAAAATGGAAGTTGATTATGCAAGTGTTGAGGAAGAGCCATGTCAACAAATTGTTCACCAGTTTGGACTGAAGGACCAATATCTGTTTGAAACAGAGTTGATTTTGAGACATGTGCAGGTGCTACACCTTGTAAAATATCCAATAATTCCCTACCGGCATCTACATTTTCCTGTTTTGGTTGATTGATACCTAAGATAGCTTTCAATTTAATTTCTGCTTTGAGCATGAGTTCTTCCTCATTCAAAACACCTTTATTTTTATTAATCCATCTTACCAATGGTTTTAACATAGTGGCGACAATGAAGAATTTATGAGGGTTTGTCCTTGCCTTCTTCTGTATTTGTTTAATATCATGCCATTCTATTTGATCAATTTCATTTCTGGCCAATGGCAGGAAATTGTAATCTTCTGGGACATTTTTTGCCAAATATATTTTATAATTTTTTCCTTTAATAGTTCTTTCTATCACATCATTTTCGTTGATATAATCTCGAGCATCAAACCCGGTCTCTTCTAATACCTCTCTTATGGCGCACTCCTTATCTGCTTCATCTTTTGATATTTTACCTCTTGGGAATGACCAAGTATTAGATTCAGAACCCTTCACCAATATGATCTTGGTTAAGTCTTTATTGAACAATGCAATACCTCTCACTGGGATTGTAGATTTGTATTTACCAAACCTAGAGATAGCATCTGAAGGATCACCCCATTTCCAAATTAAAGGACACTTTTCTAATAGCCTGGTTGAAAATTGTTTCATCTTCATACCAGGTAAAGTTGGATTCAATTGACGAACAAAATCAGTATAAAACCATTGTGCTTCTTCAACTTGAAAGAAAATTCTTTCAATAGAAGATAAATCTTCATGTGGAACATTTACTAAAAATCTAACTAGGAGATCCTCTAGGACCAAATCGACCGACTGACTACTCAATCCATCTCTTAATTGTATTGACATTTCGTGTTAAGTTTTTTTTAATCTTTCTGCTTGTTGTTGATAAGCATATATGCGGCAGTAATCAAATGAATTCAATCGTTTCGTTTTTATTGATGGTAATTATACTTAACTTTAATGACTTAGACGCAAGTTGATGTTTATTAGTGAGAGTTGAAGATGACTGGCGTTGAGTTCTTGTCTTTTGGCTATGGCGGGTAACCGGTACAGATTTTGCTCTCTATTTTTGTTTGTTTGTTTTCTGTAAGCATTTTGGCGTAGTTATAGCCATTCCGTACACCACACATTTTTTAGCTTACTTGAACATTCAAATGTCAAGTTGGATTGAATTATTTAATCTTGATTTCATAATCAACATTACAAGTATAAGATGAAAAACATTGGCTTGAGGGCGTTTAGTCAGTCATTTAGACCAAAGGCAGCACCCAGATTCACCAAGACGCTTTCCGAGGCTAGTAAACCGCCATTACAAAAACCACATGTTATATTAAGACCTTTTGGGCTAGAAGAACCCAAACTCTTGAATAAGAAAAGTTTTGACATAGCAAGTTTCAATATTAAGGACATATTGTTTGACAAGGAGGCTAAAGAGGCTAGACAAGCACAATTAGATTATGAAATCAAGCATTCACCATTTTATGAATCCAAATCATTCACTAATACGAATGGGAAAATTTTCACTCCACCTGTTTCATACTTTCGTAATGATAAAGCCAAATTTTTCCCTGATTTTGTAGGTAATACTTTAATCAATAGAAATCAAAAACTTTCATCTTTATTGTCCGAGCATATTAGTATTATTCGTATATATTCCACGATATCTGGAGAAAAATGTGCAGACACCTACTTTAAGAATTCAACAAAGAATTACTTGACAAAAGATTATATGGAATTTCAAGAAGAGTTCCCTAATTCCCAAATTGTTGATATAAATATACCTCAAAACTGGTTAAAAGGCCTCTTTGTTAAATTATCTCAAGGTAATATCAGGAAACTAGTACATCAAAATAGACATAACAACTACTTTATTGTTCCAACAAGGGTTTTTCCATTCGATGTGAAAGAATCCCTTCTTTGTGATAATGCCTGTTCTGGTTATATATATATTGTTGATAAAGATGGGAAAATAAGATGGGCAACCAGTGGGTATGCTAGTGAAGAAGAAATTAAGACCATGCGTAAGTGCTTGAAAGGTTTAGAGAATGAAATTAGTCAAACCACCGAGTAGGTTTTTTCCATGGCTTGTTTTATGACATTTTAATGCTTCCGACTACTTGAGTTACTTTGTATATAGATAAATAATATAGATTGTTATTAATCAGCTTATGTATATCATTAGTGTATAAAAGGTTGCGAATGTTCAATTTGTCGTTTTAAGTAAATTTGCTGCAATTTCTACCAAAATTGGGTCAAAACACCAAGACTAACAAACCGAAAAACAAATTAAGTAACTCTTACAGTAAGATCAACATGAATTCATCCACCAATAACAGTATATAAAGTCGATCGTTACTAAAAACGTTCAACTCTTATCTTTGTACAGGTCTGACCAAACTCGTCGCCGTAGGCAGAACAATAAGTTACCGAGAGAACCAAGGTTTATTCTATTCAAATACTCTAGGGAAGTAGGTATTTGAGATACCCACTTCAAATTTTCAAAAGAAGGAAACCATGAGCCAATGAGCAACACCACTAGGGAACCCCAAGAATCCATTGCTCAATCTAGTCAGCTTATGGCCAAGGAAGTCTTAACATGGGAAACCCAGTGACTCTAACTTTAGGAGAGCCCTACTAGAAACCACCCAGGATAAAAATCAGAATCAATACGTTCCGACTTGACTTGTCGGATTTCCTTTACTTCATATCTTAGGCGTAAGAAGAGAGTTGCAAAATCAGTTTTTGGATCTAAGATTACCCGACTCTTCTGCTACAGTTTCTATCTTTCTACCTGGTGCGCATATTTCTAAACTATAAATACGACTCGAAAGTATGATTTTTTTTTTTTACCGCTTACCAGATCTATAATTCGAGGACTAATGAATATTCAAATAGTATGTGAATTTTATTGAATTAGTAGGAGATGTATTGCTTATTTATCAGCAATGGTCTGGATTAATGATGAATTCATTCAATTGGGAATCTCTCTGACAATCCAAAAATACATATGGAGAAAACCTTTTATAATTGATCTCTGATTTGAACAGACCAAAAGCATCAACCCTTTAGCTCAAGAACATGAAGTACTAACATATCATTAGATGACAACTCTTTTATCCATTTCTTGCTTTATAGTCTATCCTGCAAGGGTATTGTAGTCGTAAAGAATTATACGAGCTGTCACGTGCGAAGGGCAAGCTCGTAGGGCTCGCGCCCTACTCGCACAATGTTTCTCTCATTTCTTTTTTTTTTTTTTTTTTTTTTTTTTTTTTTTTTTTATTAGGCGCGCGCAGTAAAATTTTCATCAGAATCATAGCATCACTGAAAATTTTAAATAAAACTACATCTATATACTTAATACTCTTTTTGAAGTTTCTTCTTTACCAACGTCAACTAAGCAAACCGCCACAATGTCTGCTCCAATCAACAAAGAAAAAGTTCAAGAACAACAAGAAGAAATCCACAAGATCAGAATGACCTTGACCTCTACCAAGGTTAAGCAATTAGAAAAGGTCTGTGCTAACATTGTTGGTAACGCTCAACAAAACCACATTGCTAAAAAAGGTCCAGTTAGATTACCAACCAAAGTTTTAAAAATCACCACCAGAAAAGCTCCAAATGGTGAAGGTTCTAAAACTTACGATACCTACGAAATGAGAATCCACAAACGTGTTATTGACTTACAAGCCCCAGCTTCTATTGTCAGAAAAATCACTCACATCACCATCGAACCAGGTGTGGATGTCGAAGTCACCATTGCCGCTTAAGCGTGCTTGGATGACTGATTATTCTTTCATTTCAAGAGAAAAAGGGTTGGACTTGACTGGTTTGTTATTTAATACTTTAATGTCTTTTTTTTCAAACGATAAGACCCTCTGATCATATGCGTGGTATATGATTTATATATCCAAATGCTCTAGGCGTGCCGTGTATTCCATCGATAATCTCTTCGTATTTTATTCATGGGCTGCACTGACGTTGCGGTGTTAGCTATCAGGATTTGGTATTTCGTGATCAGTGGGTTTTGTTTCTTTGATTAAATTATTTTTAGATACTTATTAGTTTAATATCCTTTCTTTTTTTTTTGATATTAATACATTTATCGATTTTTATCGCTTACAAGTTTTTTGTAATATTGTATGTATACTTGTATGTATACTTGTATGTATACTTGTATGTATACTTGTATGTATACTTGTATGTATGTATGCTTTTGTCTTGAAGATCTTCCTTACTGCAAATCGGCCCACGATTAGTTGTAACGAGTTGCACCAAGATTCTCCACCTGCAACCCGCAAGTGAAAGCCAGGTGGGATCTATCCAACCAGACGATTAGCTAATTGTTGAAAATCAATTAGCTGCTAATTAAACAACCCTTTGGGTAGGCTTATCATCACTAGATTCGTATTATTTCATTAGACATAGGCCCATACACCTTAGTTAAAATATAATGTGCACATATGAAAAAAACAAGAAAGAACTGAGTAAACTACGTAATCTACCGAAAAGCAAAAGCAAAAAAAGAAAAGAAAGAAAGCCCTCAAATTATAACCCCCTGATTTTTGTTTTGGTTTTCTCAGTTTTTGCCTCATGAAACAGCAAATTAAAATTTAGATAAAAGAATATTGGCTTCATCATTAAATCTAATTCATTTAAATTACTTACTGTTTACTTTAAACTATAATCTTTAAAATCTGTCCAAGTTTGCAATTCAGTATTACCTCGATTGATAAAGATAAGCCGATTTTTAATTCAAAAGAGATCAACAATCTCAAACTCATCTCTTAATCATTGTTGCTTATATATTCTTTAAAACGGTCTATTTGACATGGTGTTTGTACTCGCTTTAAAGAATAAGCTGTTGTATATTGCCAACAGACACCTACAAAGAACTGGTCGATCATTAATACTGTCCAATGCCAAAAGACTAATTCGTTCTACCAGGTCGGTATCCAATTCTACTAAGAATTCCAAGTTAGCCGTTAGTGACTTGAAAAATTCAAACCATGGTAATCATAATGATAATAATACGAACACTGGAAGTGAGGATACTTTTAAAAAAATAGTGGGGATATCTCTCTTATGTGGTGCTGGATATGTAATGTACTTGAGTCCATTCCAATCGAATCATTATAATTTAGAAACAATTCCTCCACTAGGTGCCCCCGGAGCACCGGGAAGTCCTTCTAGTAAGTCTACCAATAAATTACTTTCTTCAGTTAAGTCAAATTTATCCGATGAAAAGTATTATTCCTCTTCAACCTCGTCAATGTATCAAAAAAATAGTATCAGTCATCAACAGCATAAAGAGGGCATTTACTTATTAAATGAAGAACAAGTTAGTAATAAATTAAGACAGTTTGAGGAAAGTTATACAGTTAATCGTGGTAAAGGAGTAACTCGTTATGACGTTTGTCAACTTCCTTCAAACTCTCCAATTGAAGATGATCGCTCGGAAGAAATTGTTCAAGTTCCAATTTTACAAGACAATAATGTCAAAACTTCTACCGACTGGATGTTTTTTGGTGTCTTTGATGGTCATGGTGGTTGGACTACTAGTAGTAAATTGAGAGATCAATTGATTACCTACATTGTTCATGAATTAGGTAGCATCTTCAAACCAGCTAATGATGAAAATTTAAGATATGTTCCAAATAGTGCAACCATTGATCAGGCCATTAAAAATGGGTTTTTAAAATTAGATCATGAAATTGTGAATAAAAATTTGGAAAAATTATTAAATGATAATAATAAAGCAAAGGCTGCCGAGCTTTTGATGCCTGCTTTATCAGGCTCTTGTGCATTGCTCTCATTTTATGATACTAACTCCAAATTATTAAAGGTTGCTGTTACTGGTGACTCTAGGGCTTTATTGGGATCTTTTAAAAATGGCCAATGGACTGTTAGACAATTAAGTATAGATCAAACTGGTTCCAACCCTACAGAAGTCGCCCGTATTATAAGTGAACATCCAGATGAACCTAATGTGGTTAGAAATGGCCGAGTTTTAGGTACTTTGGAACCTACTCGTGCCTTTGGTGATTGTCGTTACAAATTACCAGCCTCAATTCAAGAAAGAATCTATAGACAGTTCTTTGGTAGACGTTTACCAAATAATTTAGAATCTCCTCCTTATGTAACCGCTGAACCGGTGATCACTACCACTAAAGTTGACCCTGAAAATAATGATTTCTTGGTTATGGCTTCAGATGGTTTATATGAAATGCTCTCCAATGAAGAAATCGTCGGTTTAGTTGTTAAATGGATGGAGAAAGAAAAATTGGTGAAACCACAAAAATCATTCTGGAATTATTTTGGTTCCACTGAAAATAAATTACCAGAGGTTTCTGACGTAACTAATGATAAGACTTCTAAGACTCCTTTTAGAAAATCTAGATCTTCAACGGGTGGCTCATTTTTACTTGAAGATAAGAATGTTTCTACTCATTTGATTAGAAATGCCTTATCTAACGGTGGTTCCAAAGAACAAACCTCAATGTTAATATCAATTCCTAATCCTGTTTCTAGACGTTATAGAGATGATTTAACAGTCACGGTTGTTTTCTTTGGTAATGATCCCAGAGGTGAAAATGAAAACGGTAAATTAGAGATCAACCCTGATGCAACTGCTGGTGGTGTTGATGCTTCTAAACCAAGATTGTGATTGAAGCTCACATAATATTAATGCATTACATGTCATGATTCTTTCATAGCCAATTTTTTAAACTGAAAATTTAGCTTCAAAAGAAATCGAAAACGAGGACAGAAGGAGAATTTCATCAAAAGCAATCTCTTGAAATAGAAAAAAAAAATCAAAGAAAGCACATCTTTTCCTCTCAACACCTTTCTCAGGTTTCTCGTTATTCTTTGTATAATACTATCAAAGCAATACGCTGTATATATCTTTATTTAGAAAATAAAAAAAATCCTATTTATTTAATAATTTTGTTGTATTTTTTTTCATTTGCTTTCAAATGAGCCCGCATCAGATCTCGAAAAAAAAGTGCACATCCTATAGATGAATTTTTAAGAAACTGCTAATTCATTATAATCCACGAAGAACCAAAGAGTATTTATCAATGAGTTCTGCCACATCTCAAAATCTTAAAGAGAATACAGAATTCTTAGATGAAGTCTTTGAAGGCTTAGACCCCTTATCACAAACTTCATATACGCATCCGCCACCTAAGATTGAGGAAATCAATGATGACATAGCACAAGAGTTACTTACTCCTTCGAAACAATTATCATGGGATCTATTGGATCTAGTACAAACATTACCTGTGGTTAATAAGGATAAAATATTCGAACAGTTGTTAATAAACCCAAAGTCAATCAATCGTACGTCTATCCGTTTTAAGAGATCTGGTCTATCAGGTCAAATAGATGGGTATAAAGAGGAATTTAAGCTCAATCTGGTTGATAATGCCACTTCCGGTAATTCGTTGTCATTGAATAGAAAGTTTGGCTCAAAAAGTGATGCATTGAGAGGTAAATCGACTTTCCTCCCTTTCCAACCGGGGGGATTACTAAATCAAAGTAAAGTTGAAGCTACAACATCAGACAAGAAAGATACCTCTTTTTTACACAGAAGTGATTTAGGATTGTATGACACGCCTCAGGGTTTGTCTAGAGGTCTTGCTTTAGAAGCAGAATCAGATTCTAAGAATGTGGACATCATAAATCTAGATCAGCAAGAAGAAGAAGTAGATCAAGATACTCAACTTGATGGTGACTTTTCTAACACTGTTTCTATAGATACTGATCAAATTGCAGAATCTGAAGGAGCGCCACCATCAGGTAAAAATGCACCCTTTGAATCAAATGAAATAGATGGTATCGTTCCAATTGATTATCTTATGGTGAAAAATAACTTAGCTCAAGCTTCCGAAGTTAAGAAAAACTGGGCTCATGTGGTTGACTTAGATCACAAATTGGAAAATTTCAAAGAAGTTGTTCCAAATATGGCGAGAGAATGGCCATTTGAACTCGACACATTTCAACAAGAAGCTATATATCATTTAGAACAAGGTGACTCAGTTTTTGTAGCCGCTCACACATCGGCAGGTAAAACCGTTGTAGCAGAGTATGCTATTGCTATGGCTACAAGAAATATGACTAAAGCTATTTATACTTCACCCATAAAAGCATTATCAAATCAAAAGTTCAGGGATTTTAAGGAAACATTCAAAGATATTGATGTTGGTTTAATCACGGGTGATGTTCAAATTAATCCTGAAGCAAATTGCTTGATTATGACAACAGAAATTTTAAGATCCATGTTGTATAAAGGAGCAGACCTTATCAGAGATGTCGAATTCGTGATCTTCGATGAAGTTCACTACGTCAATGATATTGATCGTGGTGTCGTTTGGGAAGAAGTCATTATCATGTTGCCAGAGCATGTTAAGTATATTTTGCTATCCGCTACGGTTCCGAATACCTTCGAATTTGCAAACTGGGTAGGTAGAACCAAACAAAAAGACATGTACGTTATTTCAACTCCAAAGAGACCAGTTCCACTTGAAATCTCCATCTGGGCCAAGAATGATCTATACAAGGTGATTGATTCTAAACGACAATTCCTTGAGGCCAATTTTAAGAAGCACAGAGAGGTTCTTGATCTGGGTAAAAAAGAAGCTCCAAATGTAGTCATGGGTTCTGGTTCTCGTGGTGGACCAGGTGGAACAGCTAGAGGTGGTAATCGAGCTCGAGGCGGTAGAGGTAATCGCGGGGGCCGCGGTGGCGGCCGTGGAGGTGGTAATTTCACTGGTAGAAGTGGCCCGAATAAAAATACTTGGCTTCATTTAGTTCAGCATTTACAAAGACATAATTTACTCCCAGCAGTCGTTTTTGTTTTCTCCAAGAAGAGATGTGAAGAATATGCTGATAGCTTGAGAAGTGTTGACTTCTGCACAGCAAAGGAGAAGTCAGAAATACATATGTTCATTGATAGAGCTGTTTCTCGTTTGAAAAAGGAAGACCGTGAGTTACCTCAAATTCTCAAGATCAGAGAAATGCTAAGTAGAGGTGTTGCTGTACATCACGGTGGTTTATTACCTATTGTGAAGGAATGCATCGAAATCTTATTCGCAAAGACTTTAGTAAAAGTATTGTTTGCAACAGAAACTTTCGCTATGGGATTGAACTTACCAACTAGAACGGTTGTATTCAATGAATTGAGGAAGCACGATGGTAGAGGTTTTAGAAACTTGCTTCCCGGTGAGTTTACGCAAATGTCAGGTAGAGCAGGTAGAAGGGGTTTAGATGCAACCGGTACTGTAATAGTCATGACTTTCAAGGACCCGCTTTCACCAGCAGATTTTAAGGAAGTAACATTAGGAACCCCAACAAAATTACTGTCTCAATTTAGATTAACGTATAATATGATTTTGAACCTTTTGAGAATAGAAGCGTTAAGAGTAGAAGAGATGATAAAACACTCTTTCAGTGAAAATACAACACAAACTTTATTACCAGAACATCAGAAGAAAATGGAATTTCTTTCAGAGGAACTTAATCGTGTCAACCAAGATGATGGCAAATACGGCGATTTAACCGCAACTCGCGGGGTTTTCGAAGCTTTGAAGGAGTATGAGACAGTTTATAATGAACTAGTACAAGATATATCAAGTCTTGCCGCAAGTAGACAAACAATTTTCAAAGTAGGGCGTCTTATGGTTTTTAGAGCCGCTGACGGCGTCCTAAGGTTTGGGTTCCATGTTAAAGCTGATATTGCTGCCAAAAGTTTGCTTTTGCTAACATTTGATCATGGTCCGGACTATGAGAGTCATAGCAAAGAATATCAACTCCCTTATGTCCCTCATAAACCTTACTTGTTGAAGAGTATGAAAGTAATCAAATTCAAGGGCAATTTGAGAGTGGAAGCTGTACCTTATAACAAAATTAATTTCATTAGTAGATACTCATTAAAGGCTCGTATCCAGGGAATCCTACAGAATCAGCCAGAGGCAGTCAATGAGGCAATAGATCAAATAAAGATAGTACTTAAATTTCAAAATAAGTTGGAAGAGATTGGGTTATATCAGGCAATTCTGGTTTCATTGCACGAAATTTTGGAAAGAAAGAAGGGTTTGACTGAAATATTGAAGGCATCGGATGCGTATTTGCAACCTAGATTTGAGGAGCAGTATTTGCATTTGCACAAGCAACATGACTTGAAGCAGAATATCGAGAGCTTGCGATCATTAATGTCAGACGAGAACTTAGAACTATTACCTGATTATGAGCAGCGTCTTGCAGTCTTGCATTCTTTAGGTTTCATTGACGAAAACCAAAATGTTGTCTTGAAAGGGAGGGTTGCTTGTGAAATTAACTCAGGCTGGGAATTAGTCTTGACCGAGTTGGTTTTGGATAATTTCTTAGGTGATTTCGAGCCGGAAGAGATTGTTGCATTATTATCTTGTTTTGTCTACGAAGGTAGAACAAACGACGAGGAAGCCCCTCTCTTGACACCACGTTTGGAGAAAGGTAAATCGGAAATCATGAAGATTACCGAAAAACTTATGCGTGTTTATTCGAACCACCAGGTTATACTTACCTCAGAGGAACAAGAATTTTTAGAAAGAAAGAGATTTGCCTTAGTTAATGTTGTCTATGAATGGGCAAGAGGTTTATCTTTCAATGAGATAATGCAAATAAGTCCTGAAGCTGAAGGAACTATCGTAAGAGTTATAACAAGACTAGATGAAATATGTCGTGAAGTCAGAAATGCTGCCTTGATTGTTGGTGATTCGCAACTACATTCGAAGATGAGTGAAGCGCAAGAAAGAATCAAAAGAGATATTGTATTTTGTGCCTCTCTATACTTGTAGGGCTATATAAAGATTATAATAGAAAATAATATACAATGAAGTTAATAAACGGCAAAGAAAATATGTGCAAAGAATTGAAATAGAATTATATATGCATGAATGAGTTGAGGAAAACAATTCCCTGAATGTTCTTCCATTTGATTGAAAGGTTAATAAGTTTGCTCCGTGGCTCTCTGAATGAATAATTTAATGACACCTGAAGGTCCTCTAAGTATTTTTTCACATAAAATGTCATCTACGATATCTTTTTTATCAAACTTCATTATCAATAGACCTAGGAGAGTATAAAAGCTTGCAATACACGATTCATCTTGAATTTTCAGCTTAATTTCGAGCTTATTTGCGGGGGCTTGCGACTTGTTAATAATACCTCTATTAACTCCTCTATAGGGAGGTATGTTATCGTAGAGTAAGTGACGCCTCATAAACAGACAAATTACACTTTCCTTATCATCAAAAATTATGGTTTTCTTGTTTATCTCATCCGAGGGAAGTGTCAAGAACTTCCCGTTTACAAAAACTGTAGCAAGACCCAAATGAAGCTGAAAAAGTGACTTCCCTAGAGCTCTCAATCTCTCAGTTTCGAAGGATTCTGGTTGTGTCGACCTCGGAAAGGCACCTTCAGGGTAGTTTATGTGATCATCACTGCGGTGAATTTTGATTGACAAATTTGCCAGACCAAATATCACTGCTGCTTTCTCTTGAGTCAGAAAGCTATACCTTATGCCTAAAAACTTGTTAAAATTTTTGAACTTGGCATCAATAACTGATGAGAAGTCTCTATCTAGCTGCAGTAATTCCTGTAGGTCATTGTCATAATTGCAATATTCAGATTCAAATTCAGTTGCCGACCTTTTATATATCAGTGCCTTGGGTCCTTCGTGAGGGAACTTTCTATTGGAATTTATTTGACCACTAGCCTTGAACAAGTCTCTATTCAGGGTTACTTGGTCATCTGCCCAAGTATTGGCATTCTGGCTGAATAGTCTTAAACCTATTCTTCGGCCCCACCCAACATTTATTCGAGATAGCATTAGGCATGAAAAGTAATAAATTAGTAAATAAGTGCGCTCTTGTGATCCATCGAGTGCAAGTTCGTTCGATCTTAGGAATGTTTTGGATATGGAGGAAGTGCTTCAAAGTACTCTACTGATGCTAATTTAGCTTTTTTTTTTTTTTTTTTTTCTTTTGTTTTTTGTTAATAGACACAAGAATCTGATCCTGCGAAGAGATGACATTTAAAAGAACTGTACTTTAATAACAAACTCATAGTTAATACGCTGCTATCAACTTTCGTTTCAAAGTAACGATGTCATCCAAGAGTTCAACAAAGAAGAAGGCATCGGCACCGGCGCCATCGCTGCCGGAACAGAAAAGGATTAAAGTCCCCAAATCTTTCATAACCAGACCATCCGTAGACAACAATGCAAAGTCATACGCCAAAGTTTACATAAATCCAGAGATCTTCGAAGCTCTAGAATTATCTAAAGGGTCTTTCATACATGTTTCAAAAACGGATGCTTCAGATCTCGGTGTTTTGGGTTTAGTTTATCCCAATGAGAATATACTCGAGAAAAATATCATTCAAATATCATCAGGTTTAAGGGCATTGGGTGGATTGTTGTTAGGGGATAGATTGCAATTCACAAAGTTTCCAAAACAGCCAGGTTATGCAAAATCTGTTTCCATAAAACTTTTGGACACAGAAATCGTTCCACAGTTAGGAGGCAAAGTTTTGGAGACAATTGAAAAAGCATTGGACGATGTGGGATTAATTTTCCCAGGCATGGAAATCTTCAAGGTTCAATTACCGGCTGGTAGTGACGATAGTCCAGAAAGTAACAATGTAACTTTGAAAGTAATGGACATTGACCATGATGTACCTATTGAAGAATCTTTACAAAAGCTCTCGCTTGATGACGATGAAGGTTCCGCATCATCTATGAGCACAGTTTCTCCAGCATACTTGTTCTTTAGAGGCAAGTCTTCAGTTTTAGAGCATACACTGAACGAATCCTTAAGCTCAAAATTTCCTAATCTACCTCAACGTTTAGGGTTTGGCCAAGTCGGAGGTCTTACAAAAGAAATTGCATTACTTCAATCTACAATTCAATTACCTCTTCATAATCCAACATTATTTTCTGATTTTGGAATTTCACCACCGAGGGGTATTCTATTGCACGGCCCACCAGGAACAGGTAAAACTATGTTATTAAGATGTGTAGCTAACGAAACAAATGCACACATTCTAACTGTCAATGGACCTTCCATTGTGTCCAAATATCTAGGAGAAACAGAAAATGCTATAAGGGATATTTTTCAAGAAGCTAAAAGATTCCAGCCTTCGATAGTGTTCATGGATGAGATTGATTCGTTAGCACCTAATCGTAATTCTGACGATAGCGGTGAAACCGAATCGAGAGTTGTTGCAACATTGCTTACTATGATGGATGGTATGGGTGATACCGGAAAAATAGTTGTTGTCGGTGCCACGAATAGGCCGAATGCTATAGACCCAGCTTTAAGAAGACCCGGTAGATTTGATCAAGAGGTCGAAATTGGAATTCCTGATGTCGAAGCTAGAAAAGACATATTGGCTAAACAAATATCTAAAATGAATTCCAATAAATATACTTTGACTGAAGAGAATATATTTTCAGTGGCCAGTAAGACACATGGTTACGTAGGTGCAGACTTGACTGCATTATGTCGTGAATCTGTCATGAAGGCAATCAACAGAGGTTTGAAATCCGGAGTCAGCCAAAAGGACCTCAAATTAACATTGCAAGATGTCGAAGATGCATTACCAGATATAAGGCCATCAGCTATGAGAGAAATATTTTTGGAAATGCCTAAAGTTTACTGGTCTGATATTGGGGGTCAAGAAGAATTGAAACAAAAGCTTACCGAAGTAGTTCAATTACCTTTGGAAGCGGCTGCAACTTTCAGTTCCTTGGGAATAACAGCTCCAAAAGGAGTTTTATTATACGGACCACCAGGTTGTTCTAAAACTCTTACTGCGAAAGCCCTTGCAACCGAGTCAGGATTGAACTTTCTTGCCGTAAAAGGACCAGAAATCTTCAATAAATATGTAGGTGAGTCTGAACGTACTATTAGGGAAATTTTCAGAAAGGCACGAGCTGCTTCACCATCAATCATCTTTTTCGATGAGATAGATGCAATTTCAGGAGATCGTGAGAGCGGGGCAGCTACCACTTCAGCAGCACAACATGTGTTAACATCTTTGTTAAACGAAATTGATGGTGTTGAGGAATTAAAAGGTGTTGTTATAGTTGCAGCTACAAACCGTCCCACAGAAATCGATCCCGCTTTACTTAGACCTGGTAGATTAGATCGTCACATATATGTTGCACCCCCAGATTATGAAGCAAGGTTACAAATTTTGACTCAAAGAAGTAAGAATTTTAATATGGGACAAGACAGTCAAGATTTTTTGAAAACTTTGGCATCTTCAACCGAAGGGTGTTCAGGAGCTGAAGTAGCCTTGCTATGTCAAGAAGCAGGTTTATCGGCTATTATGGAAGACAAACAAAGCACCAAAGTTGAAGAGAGACATTTTATACATGCATTGAATGGAATTACTAAAAACATTACTCCACAAATGTTAGAATACTATGAAGAGTTTTCTACTAGAGGGGGCTTGAATTTGTAATTAATGATTTAATGTACATTATTAGATTCTATATACTCAAGAATAAGTAAAGATATATTATAAATAGCAGAAACAATCTTCTCTTAGTGTGTTTTTTTTTTTATTTTTTTCTTTCCATATTTCTTTCATACTAGCATTTCGTAAAATCAAATTCATCAAGTTTGCTTACATCCTTCTTCGAGTTCCTTTTCGATATCTTGAGGTAAGTCTTTATCGTTGAAATCCAAACCAGAACCATCACCCGCACCAGAAGAGGCTCCTAATCCACCAAAACCTGGGAAATTATTAGCATCACCAACAAGTTCTGTAGGTGGTTGGCCCAACTCTTGTAGCGATTCTAATAACGAATTAACTTGTTCTCTCTTTTGTTTATCTTCATCATTAAATTCGGGAGATTCAAACAATGCCACTATATCATTAGTGATTTCGTACTGCTTAGTGTAGTTTTGATATTCATCTTCAGGAATTGAACCTTTCTTTTCTTTAAGATAGTCCGGGAATTTTGTATTAAGATCTTTTATAGGTTCATATAAAACTTCCTTAGAGGACAATTGTTCTAACATATCTACCAATAATTTTGACATATCAAAATTACCATCTCCAGCTCCAGCTCCATCTGGACCTCCAAGACCTGCTAACAATTGAGTAAGCATATCTTCAGGATTACCACTTGAAGGATCATTTTTCAATTGTTCATCAATGGAGTCACCCGATTTTTTCAAACGATCCATAGTTTGTTTCATAACATCATCAAAATATTGTGGATTATTAGTAGCGGTGTCCATTTCATCTTTATGATCATTCTCAAATTCTTTAACTAATTTTTCAAATTGATTCTTAGTATCTGGATCCTCTATATTCAAATCTTTTATCAAATCTTCTATTTTAGTTTTAAATTCATCATTAACTGGTTTATCAGTTGAATTGACTCCCTTATTCGAAGTTCCATTTCCCAAATCTTCATTAGTTTGACTTCTATTATCCGCCGTCTGAGTTCTTGCAGATCCTGGAGGTTTATTCAAGACATCTTCAGCGAAATCATCCAATAAATCATCTAAGTCGTCCAAATCATCTTCTTCATCGGCGTTACCCTTTGATTCAGTGCTTGGCTTGGTTGATTTTGTTTCAACACTTGCTGCTGCTTCCTTACTTGGTTGTGCATTATCAGCATTGACCTTTGCAGAATCATTAACAACCGGCTCTTCTTTAGGTATTTCTGCAGACATCCTTAAACTTGCTTATATCAAAATTAAAGGCACCTTCTTCAATATGAATTGATCCAATAAGTAGAGTAAAATTATGATTCCTCTCGCCTTTGGTTGAGGAAAGATTTTTTTTTCTATACAAAAAAAAAAAAAAAAAATTATCAGAGGATGTGTGGGGGAATATACCGAGTGAAGTCTTTCGGTATGACTTTGATATCCAACTTCAACCCTAGTATGCCTTCAATATACTTTCTGCTCTAAACATGGGTAAACCCGAACATTTTGAAATGAAGTCAATCAAAACACCATACTCAAGCTAGTTAATATCAAGAAATTGGCCTTTCAATTCATAAAGCTAAAGTTATCGGATTAAAATCCTGCTGAAATGGCTGTCAAAGCTGTTCCCGGTGTACGGGTCATTAAAAAATATGTGTACGGGTGTTTATAAAATTTAATTTTCGCACTACCTTTCTTTTTTTTTTTAACTTTTTCTTTCTTTTTCGTTCTTTTCTTTTTCAAATCACGAGGCGAGTTTTCAAACGAAAACATATTTGAAACAATAAAACAAATTGGTTAGATTAGATCATTTTTTTAGTATTACTCATCTTTAACTGACACTTATCCTTTAGGAATCCGTATTCGTTCCATAACTGCCTGTTCAATACAATACCATACGTATAACAGGTTCATTTTTCCAATATTAGCATATCCAGTTAACCTATAGGCTCAGTATTGATCAAAACCGCTTTTAGCCGTTTGAATACATATTCACAATTATACATATACACACGCAGATATATATATAAGTAATATATATATATATATCTATTCATAATAGAAAAATCAGCATAGATCAATATGTCTCTTTGCAAAATACGTTTACAAGAAGAAAGAAAACAGTGGAGAAAAGATCATCCATTTGGATTTTTTGCAAGACCAAGAAAGTCTGAAGATGGATCATTAGATTTAAATTTTTGGACGGCTGGTATTCCCGGTAAGCCAAATACTCTTTGGTCAGATGCCGTTTATCCAATTACTATTCAATTTCCAGAAGAATATCCTTCAAAACCTCCAAAAGTTCAATTTCCAGCTGGATTTTATCATCCAAATATTTATCCAAGTGGTACCGTTTGTTTATCGATTTTAAATGAAGAACAAGATTGGAGACCGGCAATAACTTTGAAACAAATTGTTTTAGGGATTCAAGAATTATTAAATAATCCAAATCCCGATTCTCCTGCTCAAGAAGCTTCATGGAAAGCTTTTAGTAAAGATAAAGCATTATATGAAAAGAAAGTAAAAGAACAAGCAAAAAGATATGCTAATGCTTCATAATTTACTTATTTTCTCTCTAATTTCATTTACTTAATACTTTATGTTATGAGTCTAGATCTTTGTTTTGATCTCTCCTAGTTCAAAGGACCTCGAATACCGTTAGAATTAAAGACTATGTTAGTTTCTATTTTAATTTCGATGGCTTTTCAATTCATGTATATATACCTACAAATATATTTACACTGATTATAAATTAATAAATATTTTAACGAAACTTAAACCCATGCATTAAATATTATATACGATGTTCATCCTCTAATTAACTTTTTTTTTTGCATCATTTTGATCTACTTTATGCATCTTACTATCATTTATCAAATCCCTACTCTTCAGAGATATAGCATCCTTTTGTTCACCCAATTGAGAGGTGCCCTTTTCTTTATAAGTACTAACAGCTGGAATGTCTGCTTTGATACGACTTACTAAAGTCAGATATGCCCTTGGTTCTAATTTAATCAAAGTGTGTAAAGGTATTGACATCCAAGGACTTTCTTCTTGAGGAACATTCATGAAATAAGCATACAAACATCGTAAGACTGCTTGATGTGTGATAATTAATATATTTTCTTGACGTTCTAATTCCATAATAATTGGTTCTAAACGAATGACGATATCTCTATATGATTCACCACCTCTATAACGATACTCATATTTATTATCATCTCTAGCTTTAAAATCATCAGGGAATCTTTGCTCAATTTCTTCATAAGTCATTCCATCACATTCACCAGCATCTAATTCATCAAGAGCCTTCCATTGAAGTTTTCGATTATAAGGAAGAAATGAAGCAGTTTGTTGAGTTCTTTTCAAAGTCGAAGTCCAAACTGTTAAATTGGTATGCTTATTCTCTTCACCTAAAGATTTTAAAACTAAATCAGGAAGTTTCTTAGCATATCTCCAACCACGCTCCGACAAATTAGCATCACCACCAATTTGACCAGTTAAATTATATTCTGATTCACCATGACGGGATAACCAAATTGAACGAGGTTTTATATGTAAATTCATAACGTAATAAACAATACGACTTTCTAAATAACTTTCAATACGATTTAAAATTATTTGAGAATTAACATTTACCAACTTAATAAAGGTTAAATCTGAATCAGTTGAAACATTCATAGTTTCATAATATTGTTCATAATAATTTATTCTTTGTAAAAAATCTTGAGTTGCAAATTCCAGATCTCTATTTTTATAGTCTGGAGAAGTAGTCTTAACATCTGCAATATTTTGAAGTATTAATTCATAATCATTACACCAACTTTCCAAGAAAATTGGTTCAATTAAATTTTCACGACATAATCTTAAAATTGCTTGACGTCTTTCTCTAGTTGAATTGGTTGCGTCAAGTATACCTACAACACCATTTTCGTCTGAAAACCATTTCATCATATCTTGAATAGCTCTATCAACAGCCTCTTGTCTAACTTCCCAACCATCTTGATTATGAGGATCAAAAAAGTCAGCAGTTACTGAGGATGAGGTAGCAATTTGACGTCTATAATTACCAACATTGAAACATTTAGATTTAATAGATAACCATGAGAGGTATCTAACAATTTTCTGAGCAATCAAAGATTTACCACGAGCTGGTAAACCAACCATCACCACACAGACACGGACATTTTCAACGTGAGAAATTGAGTAAATTGGCATTGTAATTGAGCTTTAATGATTTGATCTTTTGAAGAAATATAATGAAAAAAAAAGACAAAATTAAAGAAAAGGACCAGATATACCCCGTATTTAAGAAAAGGTAGTAGTTGTTCCGAGAATGAAATAAATGTCAATTTAAGGTGGGATCTGCAAGGAACTGTTTAAGGTTACTTAAGTTGACACGATTTTTAAAGTTAAAAGGACAATGCTAATTCTTAAAAGCGACAAAATAAAAGCGAATCCAAATTAAATTAAGGGCAGTACAAAGAAGGATTTGACGGGGTTGAAAGAATAATGGGAAACAGAATGGGAGTAACAGGACACAGAGTATCTTGTGTGTAAGTTTAATGACCTATTTGTTATTTGTTTTTATTCTTTATTTCTTTCTTGATTTTGTTACTTGTCTTCTTTAAGAGATGTGAAAACCAAAAAAAAGAGAAGTAAAAACCGATTAGATGAGGATACCTTAAGACAAATGAATAAGAAGTCCGTATGAAATGAAAGTAATGGAATTTTCTTGAAAGTAGAAGAAGATGTGTATCATAAAACAAGCTAAGGGTCCACTTAACTATCAAGCAATAAGCGTAGTAGATTCAAAGCAAGTTTAAGAATGAGTTTTCGAAATTCAAAGATCTTTTGACGTGTGATACTTCAAAAAAAAGATAAATACACACAAAAAAAAAAAAATCCACCAAGAAGAAAAAAGAAAGTGTCAAACTGTAGCTATAAGTCTGGTAAAACACAATCAAAGATCCGAATTGATTGCAAGGAAACAGAGGGCCGCCAATTAGGGGGCTTAACAACCAAATAAATGTGAAATAAGCGAAGTCAACGATTCGCAACTAAGGTAAATCCAAAAAAAAAAGGGCGGCAGGGTCGATAAGAATCGTTTGAACTTAGTCGAGCGGTAAATTGTAGTCTCGCCTAATCAATAAGCGTATTAGTCGATTACCCTTGGTGTTACTTATTCAATTGGATCAATGCACTTTAAACAATACTTTGACCACTGGAATCAAATTAAATTCAAATGGGATCAAGGTTTGTGGAGTCGGCGTTTAATGATGGGCAGTAAATTTTCGGTGAAATTCCTCTATTTTTATACCTCTTTGCTGAATATGGTAGGAATATGTTATCAATTCTTGCTAATCACGAATTCTGGATGATTTTAATCAGTATAAATCGATATTTGTGCTTATTATCGTACCATTAGCTTCTCTGTTATGAAGTATTGTAAGGTAGTTTGTCTCTTTCTGATTTGAATTCCGGGGTATTGCCAGTTTTTTCTTTTTTTTTTTTTTAATCTTGTGACAATTTTTTTTTTTAAGGAAAAAATCGGGTGGTGTACGGATCTACAACAAGGTATTGGTTGGTGCACTACACCTTCCGGATCTGGGGAAAAAAGTTGCAGTGCGACATTCTAAACGACTGGAAAGGGAGGGGACACGACATTGGCCCCCAATAAGTCTTGGTCCGCATTTAATTTCGCGGTTATGCGACATTTTTCGTACCCAATTAATCCAATTTAATTAAAGAAACAATAAGAGAAAATTTTATCACGAGGTAAGAACACCACTACAACTACTGAAAAAGAAATAAAAAAGAACAAAAGGCAAAGAAAAAAGAAACTACATAAGACGTTTATCACATTCAAAGTCTTTTTAACTGCTTGAATAAGAATCTTTATATAATTCAGATAATACTATAGGAGCTAGAATCAAAAGGAGAAAAATATCAACTTTAATTCCAATACTTGACAACTAAATATTGGTTGTTCGTTCTGATTTTTGAAAGCTAGGTAAAAATGTCCATGAAGAGATTTTTCAGAAAAGGTGCTAATGAGAATGATGAGCAGTCGTTATCATCATCTCCCAAGGGACAAAGTTTAAGAAGTAGTTCCATGACTGATTCATTTGATGATTTGAGACCAATGTTTGGTGATAGAGAATCGGATCAACCATTTCAAAATGATTCAAATTTAAATATTAACCCTTCGATTTCAAATACTAATCCAATAAATACTAATCCTTCAACCTCGCAATCAATTCTTACTAAGGATTCTGATAATTTTTCAAATTCGGTTTTTTCTCAATCAAAGAAGACTTTTTCAACTAATCAATCATCGTATAAGTCCCATGATGCTAAGGCTAAAACAGGTTCTTCTTCATCTGCTTCAAATGCTTATCAAATTGATTATGGTCAACCTTTACAAATTTTAGATATTCCTGAAGAAGCTAATGAAGATTATAATCCTCAAGAATCAACTATTGAAAAACTTCATACTCTTTATCAAGATATTTCTTTTGTTGTTAATCAATATAATACCTCTTCGATAAATTTATCATTGGCGGTTATTAATATTATTGATTGTTTGAAAAAATTCTCTGCTTTTATTGATAGTTTATCCACAAATGAAGAAATGAATTTTTCAACTTATAATAATGAAGATTTAAGAAAAATTTTAAAAATTTATCTTCATTTTTATGATCATTTACTTAATGATGAAGTTTATGTTAAATTAAGATTACTTTTGGTTAAAAATTTTAATGATGTTGCTTCAAAATTAAATAATAATTATAAAATTTTAAGTTCTTCAAATCAATCATTATTAAAACCAAAAAATTTTGCGGTTGGTATTAATTCAGGGGAATCCTTATCAAATGAAGAAATTTTATCAAAAATTATTTATCGTATTTCAAATGCTGATTCAAATAATCAACCATTTTTTGATATTAAAGAACAAAATGGTTCTTTTATCGCCCCAGTGGTTAGAGGTATTAGTAGAGAATTAAATGTTTTATGTCTTTATTTTGGTTATCCAAATCCAACAGATTACCATTATAAATTGACTAAAAGTTTGGTTGAACTATATGATGATGTTCACGTTTTAGTTATGAAGAATAATATAACTTTGGCCACTTCAGTTCAAAGCTCTTTACCAAACTTTAATGAGCAACCTCAACTGCTGCAACCTTCTCATCATCAACATTCTCATTCAAATATCAAATCTAATTCTGCCCCCAGGTTTAAATTACCATTCCGTAATCCAAATGATAGTTTACATCCTCCTATGTCTCTTTCTCTTTCAGTTGAAACTAGTGCTCGTACTTCAGGTACTATGGGTGGTTTTATTTATCCAAAGATTGATTTACAAAAACAACCTAAATTAGCATCTTACGCTAATTCAAAATTTGCAATTTCTTGTGGACATGTTTGCCTTGATAAAAAGGAAGATAATATTGAATATCCTCACGTCTCTTCTCCGCTGGCGGTTTTGGTTAATTTATATAAACAGGCTCTTAGAAATCAATATCAAAAATTTTCCATAAATGATGATATTACAATGAAAGAAGCAAGAAATGCCTATGGATCAGCTTTGAGTCAATTGGATGATAATTTCCCATTGAGAAAAATAAAAATTCATGATTCAAAGACGAAGCAAGAACGCTATGAAATTAGAAATTTCCCAAAACATAGGTTTGGACAAATCATTTGGGGTGAAAGGACTTTAATTAATGCCAAAAGACTGAAGGATGGTTCAAAACTTCAAGAAAAAAGATTATCAGACTTGGCAATTATTAAAGTTAATAAAAACTTAAATTGTGATCTGAACTTCTTAGGTGACGATATTGCTTTTAATGAATTTGATCCTTCTTTGATGTTCGATAATTTATATGTGAGGAAAATAATAAGTTTAATTCGTACCCAACGAGAATTCACTATGGAGAATTTGAATGATGTTGACTCTTCTGTATCTTCATTCAATTCACAAACTAATAATGGAATTCCTGTTTTCAAATATGGTTCAACTACTAAATTTACTCAAGGTTGTCTTAATGGTATTAAAATGGTTTATTGGTTAGATGGTGCAATTCATTCTTCTGAATTTGTCGTTAATTCAATCGATAAAAATAGCGCTTTCGCCGCGGGCGGTGATTCGGGATCTTGGATTTTGTCTAAATTGGAAGATGTTCCAACTGTATCGGAAAATAAAGGGTTGGGTGTACTCGGTATGTTACATTCTTATGATGGTGAATTTAAGCAGTTTGGTTTGTTTACCCCTATGCACGAAATCTTGGATCGCTTACACGAAGTTACCAATATCGAATGGGGTGTTGTTGGTGTTAATGAAAAGCATGATGATGATGAAGTATTGAGTGTAGACTCAGATGAGGATACTGGCTTCGGAAGTGAAAGTGAAGAAGGTGAGGATGACTATGAAAGTGGTAACGAGGATTTGGACGGATCAAATCCTCCAGAAGTGGATTAAATGTTTTGAAAACTTTATTTTTATTTTGTATTATTCTATTAATGTAATCAATGTGACTTTAAACATTTACTAAGTAATGTAGCATCTTTCCATATATAAGTATTATTTTTTTTTCAAGTAGTGATACCCCGTAGTGACAACCCTGGATGTTGCATGGGTAGGATATATGTACCATATATAAGTCTGCCTCAAAGAAACATGCCGCTTTCCCTTTCTGGAACGGCATTATTATAATTTTTAGTGGCTCTATGGTTGGATTTTGTCAAGGCATCTTCATTGAAATGCGAAAACTCTAACTTTTCCTGTTCGCTAAAAGGAGACAAGTGGAAGTATTTAGGGAAAGTAACACAGAGGGTTCTAATTGTCTTTTTTTCAAGGCCCATTGTAGCTTGGGTTTTACGGCTTTCAAACTACGGACCCGTGTTGACGGTGAAAGGTTAGGGCATATACAATGAAATTTTTAATAACGAGCCAATAACTCAATAATGTACACAATTTATGCTATTATATTCTATATGATTGAAGCTTGTAAAAAGATGAACGGCAAACTATACTAGTATGACTAAGAATTTACCTTAAGTGAATTGTAAATTCCACTAATTGTTGGCTTCAGCAACCTTGTATTGAATGAACCTACCTAAATTGGTCCAAACTTCTTCAGCTCTAAGTTTAAGCTCTGGTTCTTTAAATTTGTCAATACTCTTATACATGGTCTTGATTGATGGTTCTAAATTGTTTAATATTCCCACATAGTTACCTTGAACGAAAATTTCATCATTATAATCGAAATTATCACCAAAAATATCATAAATTAAGTTCAAACTTTCGATTGAGATCTCTATTCCTTGGGCAATTTCTTTATTGTTTTCTTTAGAGGCAAAATATTCCGTGGATTGTATCAAAAATTCGGAAATTTTTTTGGTGATTGCAGTGTTACCTACGACTGGGGCAATAGTTCCTAAAAATCCAATTGCAACTAGGACATACTCCAAGTGAAGTTGCAAATCTTCAACTTCATTGGCTTGTTGAACTAAAGTGTTACACTTATTAATCAAAGTGTTGATCATATCCAAATTAACGCGTTTGGGTGCTTCAGGACCGATGGTTTTAGCAATTGCCCATAAAATATTCAAACAATCTTTTTGTAAGTATAAATTGTCTTTGTTTGACAAATGAAGAACAATATCCCATAACTGCAAGGAATCTTCAAACCACTGAACTGGTATGGTGGCACTTGATAAGAATAACCAACAAATGTTATTCAAAGATTTTAATACCTTATCAGATAATTGTAAATTACCGTTAGTTTGTTGATCCAATCGAATTAATTCAATCAATGATGGAGAAGCCACTTTTAGTATAGTGCTATTTAAGTCTTCTGATAATTGAACTGCTTCTTTGATATCATCTTCATTGATCGAAAGGTATTCCCAAATTGAAGTGGTTATTTCAATGGCTATCTCTAATGCTTGTAACTCAGATTTTGCTTTTGCCTTTTCTGCTGAATCTCCACCAAGCTCTTGGTCGATATCTTGAGGTTCATCTTGATTCTCTTCACCGCTTGGCTTCTGAATTGGATCATTGGCGTTATCTTCTTGTAACTGTTCATTAATTTCGTTCACATTGATGGTTGTGATATTTTTGAATAAGCTGCTTAAGATTGAAGAGCAGAGACTATTCTTGTCGTTTGTTATGCCTAAACCTTCGTTGATATGGAATCTAATCCCTTCGATATAAACTTTACATAATTTATCATCATAATTATTGTTAGCAATGTGGTCTAAGTTAAACTCATTTATCTGGGATATTTTTTGAAGAAAATCGGTTGATTCAGAAGAAAATTCATAAATGAAATCAAGTAATGCATATTGTAATTTGAGTGAAGTTTTTAAATTGGGAGTATTCCAATTAATTATATCAATTACCAATTTCAAAATTGGGTCAATTTTGCTATAGATGTTATCAAATAAATCTTGGGATCCACTTGCTATAACAACGATCAAAGATAAAACGTTTTCAGTGAAGTCGAAAAGGAGCTGTAATTTGTTTTTATCTTCTTTCTTTTTAATTTCAATATTGTTTTCCTTTTCACCAAGATATTGAAAGGACGTTTGAATTTTATTCAATGCAGCTTCAATTGAAGCCCAAACATTGGATCTCCAATAAAACTTGGTTATATCATAACCTTCTTCAATACCCACATTTCTAAGTAAACCAAAAGCTTCAGTGGTAATTTCGTCATGGTTATCATTTAAACAATATTCCATAACGGTTGCGATTAACCTCTCCTTTAACAAAAGTTTCCTCATACGTTCGTCTTCACATAATACCGAGACTGTCCCAATTGCCATTTGTTTTTCAGAAGGTGTGGTCGACTTTAACTTATTGATCATGGGTATTATTTTTGATTGACGGGTAGCTTCATCTTTGATCTCCTGCTTTCCAGCATTCTTCTTCCCTCCTAATGGGTTGACCCTTGAGCGTTGATTCTTTCTACCACTTCTCAATTTACCCATTTTTACTATTATTAAAGAACTGATTAGAATACCCTGTACAAAGTTTAAAGAATTCAAATTTTTATCAAAAAAAAAATACTGTTAAAAAAAAAATTCAAGATGAGTTTACAATATGCAGTCCACAGTTACCTAGCTAAATCTACATTTACTGTAGACTAAAACTACATCCACTTTGATATTCACCCATACTACACCTTAAATCAAGGCACCTCGTCATTGAGTATCTAAGTGATCGCTATTTTAAGTGTTTTGAATTGTTGAGTACAAGAGTTAGGTTCGACTAGACAAAATAGCTAGACAAGATAGTTAGACAAAATAGTATGATTTTGAAATTATGTACGGTAAACTAAGTGCTTATGTAGGTTCATGAGTCGTTAGAGAGGGTTTCAAATGATCAGCTGTTATTTCTCGAGTTTTCAATGACTTTCTTCTCATCCTTCTTGAAATCTTCAACCATTTTTTCATCTTTTATTATGTTAGGTTTATCGGGGTTGACCACTGTCTTCCATTTTTCTCTAACATCTTGCCATGACGCAGGAGTGTCTGAAGTATCATGAATGTAGACATCATCTCTTAAATTACCATCTTTCCTAAGTTGTTCGCTGAATCAAAGATAGTTAGTAAATCGAAATTATATAAAATCGGTAACTTATACATACATGATAAGAGGTTGCCAAAACTTGACACCAGTATACCAACCAACCCCAACAACAGCCAAAATTGTAATCGCTTTTGCACCAGGTGAGGACATCTTAAGAGAATTGGACTTAGAGCTATGAAAGGTTTAGTAATGAAGGTTGACCTTTTGAAAAAGTCAGTTCAATTAAAAGAGAAAAACACTTATGTGCAGGACGCAACATTCAAGCATTGATTAAAAACCCTTCTAAGTCTTGATATAGACTCTGCTCGAGGATGATTAGGGAACAATAGAAGAAAAGGGGAAAGTGTATATTAACCCGTAGAAGCTAATGTAATTACTGCAACTACTGAATGGCATATTACAACGGTTATAAGAGTACAAAGTTTGGATGACGAAGCCATAAGACTACCTAAAGCTACTCATTTTACCTAAATTTGTACAAGAATTTGTCAAAATTTAAACTAAAGCTTTTAGTTAAAACACTCAATTAGACATTGAAACCAGTTAGACAAGTAAGACAGATCTATATTCAGATAAACAACCAAGTAGTTTGAAATATGACTACGTATGATAATAATGTCTGCAAAATTTAAAATCAAAATGCGGGTAAGTGCCAAATTTATTGTGCGCCCTCTACATATTTTTTTTTTGCTGACTATAAAAGAAGCTTGGGATGCCCAATTTTTAATTGAGTTTTAGAAGTTTCTTTCTTTAATCAAAAAGCTTATTAAAGCAAGGGAATATTTGCCACGACGAGATAATGTAAATTGTCAAGTTATACTCGTTGCCATTTATAACAATAAATTGCATTCCCGAGAGCAGTGATTACTTTATTCCCTATAGGAAGTTTGATAACCGATGGGTCTCTTTAGTGAGGCGATGGATATTGAATGTCGATAAATGGGATACATATTTGTAGAAGCATCGTAGTTTTAATGTTACTTTTCTACGAGATTGGGACTTGTTTCATGATTGATAAGTTCACTGTATATTTACGGTGAGTTTGAAGTTTACTGGTAAAGATGTAGCCCAAACCTGACAGTTCAAGATCAGCCATTTGGTTTTGAAGCATCTGATATGTTAATTTTGATTGCACATATCGGTTTGAATGAATAAATGTTCTGATTTTACAATATGAAGTAAATTTACGATATATATTTATGGAATGTTGAATTTGAAAATGTCTAAAAGATTTAGATAGACTAAATCAATTAAATCATTTGAATTTCATTAATTATACACAGAAAATCAATCAAGTTAAAGATTGAAGATTTCAGACGACAATATTAATATTTTTTTTTTATTAGATGTTAAAAAGTGTTTAAATACAGAAAAGAAAAAACCATGGTAAATTATTTATAAATTTTAATTTATCATTGATCTCAAGTTAAAAACAATCTTAACGGTATTTGTTGAAACCAATGTCAGAAGCTTTTTCTCTGAAACATTGACGACAGATGTCTAAACCGTATTTTCTAATTAAACCGGAGTGAGAAGAACAAACACGACATTTTCTTGAACCTTTACCAAAGTTTCTTGGGTGGGAAAACCAAACTGATTCGTGAGCCATATTGCTATAAATTTATGTTAGTACATTATTCAACAAAGTAGAAGTGCTGATACGTTAGATCGATGTATATATCTTCAAAAACTTTCAATGTGACCAGTTCAAAGGGATTCTGAATTCAAAATTTCAAAATGTCAAAATGATATTGGGAACGTTCATCTCATGTGTAATTAAACTTCTTATATTGAACAACCATGCAGATTCACACAGTTCGAGCCCGAGAATGAAAGTAAAGTCGGTGGAAACATGAGTTTCTAAATGTAATATGGGATGCAATGAAAGTTCAGTTCTCCCTTTCAATCTTATTCTATCAAAACCTGGTTCATGAGGATTACTTGAAAAAAAATTTCATTCAAGATGTTTTCCTTTATGTTACTTGTGTATAGGATACCGGGACTGGCACGTTCTTTGATTCAACAAGGACCTTCTATCATATCAACAGGGACTTGGTACATACAATTATTAGATATTGATATTGACTTAGTTGGATATGTAAACCTTTCAAGAAGTATTGAAATAATTTTTATCTAGGATTTTTTTTTTTCGTCCTCACTCAGACCTTTGGTGAAGTTTTTTCCTCTTCACTAACTAAAAAAAATACCTTTTGTGCAGGAAGTCTCGCTCAGTATAGTATACAAACTAAAATTTTGTTAGCGCTGAAAAATTGTATGGGACTAGCAAAACGAAAAAAAAAAAATGAGGAAAAGTGAGCGCGCAGGTATTATGTGACTGCTTACGAGAAAAATATATTCTCTTGAGAATGCCCTAAACTATTGCACGTGACGATCATTAAATGGAATCAAAATTGGTTATTCGCAGTTAAATTTTTTTTAAGGTATCTCATCGCAGATACACTAAAATATAGCAGTTATCAATTATCAGTTTGGCAAAACTATTGATCCATAATAATAGATAAAATGGCAAAAGGAGGTCATTCCCATAGAGGGACTTTGAAGAAAGACCACAAACCATTCAAATCAAAGCATGCCACCAAAGGTCAATTGAAGAACCAATATAAGGGGAAAGTTGAAAAAACATCAAATGCTTCAGCCAAAAATAAAGTTGTTTCTAAACTTGAAAGAAAGCACAACAGTAAACAACTTAGAGATAATAAAATAACTGAAACCAAAATTATTCGTAAATTATTCGAAGGATCTCAAGGGACAGAAAAGATAATAACCGTTATTAGTTTAACAAAAGGTATCGAATCCAACAAAATTGCATCAAAATTAATAAATTGTATAAAGGATGATCCAAGTCAAGAAGATATTTTCATTGAATCTCCTTCAATACAGTCTTTCAAATTATCACGTTTCAGATCAAATATTAAAGTAATTATCCCCGATCAAACTAATTTACTCGCCATTTTAGATGCTGCTAAAGTTTCCGATTATGTGATATTTGCATTATCAGCACAAGAGGAAATTGAACAAGCCTATGGTGAAACTATATTACGTTCAGTAATCGCTCAAGGTATTGCATCTGTAGTCGGGGTTATTCCAAATCTTATATCTGCATATCCTAAGAAAAATTTACAAAATGATATTAAACAATCATTACAATCATATTTTAATCATTTTTTCCCTAATGAAGATAAACTTTATACTTTGGAAAATGACTCTGATTGTATAAATTGTATCCGTTCAATTGCTCAAAAATTCCCTAAATCAATTCATTGGAGAGATTCAAGGGGTTACATGGTGGCTGATGATGCTTATTGGTCACCTACTGATAATCAAGATGGTTACTTGGTAGTTGAAGGTACTGTACGTGGGATCGGTTTCAATGCAAATAGATTAATCCATATTCCAGGTTTTGGTGATTATCAGATTGATCATATAGAGAAATTAATTCAAAAAAATCATAAAAATAGCATGGATATTGATGAAGATGAAATGAATGATAATATCTTTAGTTCTAATGAAGATCAAGAGACTTTGGAAGAGTTAAATCCTGAAGAAGTTGAAATGGAGTTCGAAGATGATGACCTTGAATACGATGATGATGAAAATCTTGGTGTTAGAATGGAAGGTAGAAATTACTTCCATGATAATAACGATAAAGTCAATAGAAGATTCAAGTTACCAAAGGGAACCTCTGAATATCAAGGTAAATGGCTTTTGGAAGATGTCTTGGAAGGGGCATCTGATGTCGAAGAAGAAGATGATGATGAAGAAATAGATGACCAAAAGGAAGAAATGGCAGATGATGATGAAATGCAAATGGATGATGGTAATACCGATTATGCACCAACTGAAGGTGATAGATCAGAAATGTTCATGGATTTATCTCCAGAAGAAGAAGAAAGACAATTGAAAGAATTCAGAGAATCAGCAAAGGATGATTTGGAATTTCCAGATGAAATCGAACTTCATCCTAACGATTCAGCAAAAGATGTTTTATCAAGCTATAGAGGTATAAAATCATTGGGGACTTGTGACTGGGATGTTGATGAATATGATCCTGAAGCTCCAAGCATTTGGAATAGACTTTTAAGAATTTCAAATTATAAAGCAACCAGAAATAAGATTATAAAAGATTCTATCAAAGAAGCTCAAATTAATATTGGAAATCGTGCTCGTATATTTATAAAAGCTCCTCAGTTTATTTTAGAAAGAATAAGTCCAAAATCAAAACCTTTCATCATTTATGGTTTATTACAACACGAACACAAATTAGCGGTTGTTAATTTCTCATTTGAACATTGGGAAGATTACGAAGAACCAGTTGCTTCAAAAGAGGTATTGATTGCTCAATATGGACCACGTCGTCAAATTATCCAACCAATGTTTAATCAAGGATCTAATAATTCCAATAATGTTCATAAATTTGAAAACTTCGCTCATCCTGGATCTTCGAATATTGCAACTGCCATCGCTCCAGTATCTTTCAATAATGCTCCAACTATTTTTTTCAAATCTAAACCAGATGGTTCATTAGAATTAGTCGGTCAAGGTACCTTTTTGAACTGTGATCATACAAGAATAATGGCACAAAGAGCAGTATTAACCGGTCACCCAGTTAAAATTCATAAGAAACTTGTTACCATTAGATACATGTTTTTCAATGCTGAAGATATTAATTGGTTCAAAGCAGTTCCATTATTTACTAAAAGTGGACGTACTGGGTTTATCAAGGAAAGTTTGGGTACTCATGGTTATTTCAAGGCTACTTTCGATGGTAAATTGACTTCACAGGATGTTGTTGCCATGTCCTTATACAAGAGAGTTTGGCCAGAAGTTTCTAATCTTTGGACAGAATAAATAATTTAATGTAAGGTAATTTTTCTTAATATTTTTGACTTTTTTGTAGTTCCTTTATGTAGTGATTGCAAAAGTAGCTTATCTGAATTTGCGCAATGGAAAAAGTTGTGGGATCAGTGACATATTTTTTGTTGCCTCATCACCAACTTTACCCTCAATGAATACTACTTCTTTTCTTTCAAGTACTAACAAATAAAATAGAAACAGAACATATAAATCATGAGTTTTTTACCACAAGGATCAAACCCTCAAACCTCTTCATATACCTGTAATACATGTGGGATTAAGTTTGCTATAGCTGATTTACAGCGCCAACATATGAGAACTGAATGGCATAGATATAATTTGAAAAGAAGAGTGGCAGGATTACCATCTATTCTGTCAGATATTTTTGCAGAGAAAATTCTACAACAAGAACAAAGGAGGGACGATGATGAACCAGAAGAGGATGAATTTGGATTTTTCATTCCACGTCGTAATAAAAATGGAAATCGTCAACCTACTAAGAAGTCAATGAAACAACAAGCTAGATTTGCAGAATTGAAAAGAGGAAGACAATTAAATGATGGAATGAATCATTTAAGAGATAATAGTCCAGCAGCAGGATCAGTTTCTGAATTTTCTGAGTTTTCATTAGGTGGTTCATCACATATTCCTACTGATAATGAGTCAATACTGACTGGAAGTGGATTTAACTATAGTACAACTGATGATGATTTCACCGAGTTAGAAAGTGCAGATGGTCTGGCAAATGAGGAAGAAGACGAGTCAGAAGAAGAGGCAGAAATGATGGAATTAATGCCGATTAATCATTGTTTCTTTTGTGGTAAGAATAATGGGAATGAATTAGAAAATAATGTTAGACACATGTTTAATAATCATGGTTTATATATACCGGAAAGATCTTTCTTAATTAATTTAGAAGGTCTATTAACATATTTGAGTGAAATGATAACATATGAAAATGAATGCTTAGTTTGTGGATTTGAAGGTAAAAACCTTGAAAGTATTAGACAGCATATTCATTCTAAAGGACATTGTAAAATTCCCTATGATACTAAAGAAGAAAAGGCAATGATTGCTGAATTTTATGACTTTAATGTTGCAAATTCCAATGATAATTTGAACTCTTCAAAAAAGAAGAAATCAGTGGCTTTTGAATCAGACAGTGAAGAAGTTTTGGTCAACATTGAATCAGATGACAAATCAGATTTAGATGAAGATCAAGATGATGGAGATAAAAATGAAGACCATGAAACTGATAATAATTATTCAGTTGTTCATGTGGATAGAAGTGGTGTAGAACTTACTTTACCTACAGGTGCAAGAATTGGACATCGAACCATGACTAGATATTATCGCCAAAACCTCCCCGGTCCAAGAGAAAGCTTGGATGGTGAACGTACAACTGCTTTGGTCGATAAAAGATTTGCTCCAGGTGTAACTTCATATGAAGTGGTAAGACAACAAAGAGAAACCCAACAATTGGCTCAAAGAAGCAAAAATGTTAGTGTTAGAAGAGACAAATTACCAAAAGTTAACTACCAAAAGCATTTCCGTGATGAACTTTTGCAGTAATTCTTGTATAACTCACTTATATATAATCATTTTGTATATATAAAAGCATAGAGCAAATGTACGGATGTTTTCTAATGCAAATAAAAAGAACAAAAAAAAAGAAAAAGAAAAAGAAACGAAAGTGAAATGTGGCGCAAAACCATTTACTATACGATCAGATGTACTGGCCTTTACACAAGAGTGATCATGGAATCTTATCGAATTTTCTAGTTTTTCCTTCCTTCCTTTTTTTTTTTTTATTATATGCCTGCGCTTAATAAAAATAATCTACGTCAGTTTTGTTACTTACGCCAAAAAGTAATTGGTCTATATAGAATCATGCTAAACTAATAGATATAAATAATACTTTTTTTTATTACTTTCCTTATTATAAGTTACCTTTCTTCATACTCTATCCAACTATTACTATCAACGCATCCCGTATACATAACTGAACTCTTTCACTAGAAAATCGTTTCGTTTCTTACTGCAATCACAATATCTAGCGATTTAATTTAAGAGAAAAACGCATCCAATAATCAATCATCATTTTTTTTTTTTTATATATCAAACTATTCTTAAATTGCATATTCCTTTTTTAACATCTATTCTGAAAAAACACATGATATAACACTACGCCAATGGCTCGAGAAAACTATTTCTACGATATACTAGCGGTATCATCCAATGCATCGGTTGAAGAGATTTCTCGATCTTACAAGAAGATGGCGCTAAAGTGTCATCCGGATAAAACTAATCATAATCCCCAGTTAACAGAAAAATTCAAAGAAGCAACTCGAGCTTATGAAGTTTTGAAAGATGATAACAAGAGAAAGATTTACGATGCTTATGGAGAAGCTGGACTTGATGGTACTAGTGAAGCATCACAACCTGCTAAAAGACCACCATTTTCAACTACTTCAACTACTTCAACATCTTCATCAAATATTCACGTTCATTCGGCTCATAACGTTTTTTCTCAAGTTTTCAATGATATAAACTCAATATTTGGAAATGATCTGACCTCAACTTCAACTTCATTTTTTTCACAATTCCCAATGAATATGAATATGAATATGAATATGAATATGAATTCTCAAGGAATGAAAAAAACAGTTCAACCAGCACCTGCAGATCCTCGTTCTAGTCGTCCTATGCGAGGTCAAGATATTCATCACACTTTTAAAGTTACTTTGGCTAATTTATATTTTGGGAAAGTTGTTCGCTTTCAATTACCAAAAAATAGTCGTTGTAATGAATGTCAAGGCCATGGTTGTTTCCACCCTAAACTGTGTCATGTTTGTACTGGTTCAGGTAAAGTTTATGTTACTTTATATAATCAATTCAGTAAATTTCAAGAATTAAGTCTGTGTAAGACTTGTCGAGGTACTGGATCTTATATATCACCGGCTGATAAATGTCTCCAGTGTGACAATGGTTTTAAGAAAGAAAATAAGATTATAAAAGTTAACATACTTCCTGGTTCTAAAAATGGAGATAAATGTATCTTACAAGGGGAAGCAGATGAAGGTCCAAATATTATACCTGGTGATGTCATTATTCACCTTCAAGAAATCCCACACAATTATTTGGTTCGTAGATTTAATGATTTATATGCTGAGTATTCAATTGATTTGAAAACTGCATTACTTGGAGGTAGTTTTGTTATGAGAGATTTTATCATCAAGGGTAATCAATTAAAAATTTTTATTAACGCTCATGGTAATGAAGAGTTGAATCAATCAATGGATAAATCTATTCATCAAGGTGAAATTGTGGGTACAATTAATCCAGGAACTCCAAAAATCGTGAAAGGTTTTGGTATGCCAATTAATAATAGTATATTGGATGGTGTATTTTATCAAGATCCAAATGACAATATCGATATGTCTGATGTAATCTTTGATATGAGTCGCTATAAAAAGGGTAATCTTTTCATTAAATTCAATGTTCAATTACCAAGTTTATCAGATTTCATTGGTGGTGTAAATGATTTACAAGTTTTGCAGCAAATTTTACCCAATTCTTCTGCTCAAGGAACTATTCAAGGAAATGAAAAATTCAATATGGAATCACATCTTTCTAATATTCCTTCTTTCAATAAAAAGAACAATTCTTCAAACTTAGCGCAAGCTTCTAATATTACTCCCCAATTGAAAAACGTTAATGTTCATGTCGCTTCTTCTCCAAATAAGTCACCAAAATTATCAGATAGAAATTCAATTTCATCAACTGGTAGTACTGCCAGTAGTACCAATCATAAAGTCCATGTAAGTGATACTCAAAAACTGAAAAGACCTAAAAGAAATTCCGATTCTTCTGATGTTCAATTTAGTGGTCAATTCGATTACGATGATATTGATATTGAAGATAAAGTTGACGGAGATGAACTCGAAGAAGAACTTTTTTATAACGACCAATGGACCAATAATGAACAATCAAACCCAGGTAGAAAGAGAAAGCATAGTACCAAATTTGATGGAACATCGCCTAGCACGGGCATAAATGTTAACTAAATCCTCTTATCTCTCAAGACCCTTGACTCCTTTTCACGATCATGATTTCATTTCTCACTCGTCATTCAAATTACCTTATATCATTTATTCATTTCTCATTTGAAACTCTATTTATTTTGTAATTTTTTTGCTTATCCCTTATTCATGTCATTCCTCGGGTTTAAGCCAACTATTCCAGACTATAAAATTGTAGCTTACAATAAAAGTTTTGTTTAGAAGTTTTAAATTGTAGTTTTGCATCTTGATTTTCTACTGTATTGTAAGTGGAATCCTATTTTTTTTTTTTTTCTACTTTGGGTCTGTAGCGCTCGTGTTGTTTTCACTCCAAGTCTTGATTTCATCCTTATTGAGCTTTCCTTAATCTAGCATAAACAATTGCAACAATCATTTGTACAAATGAATGATAACAAGATATTGGATGCTACCTTAATCAAGGATTTATCCAATCATATTTATGAGAAGAGAAAAGCCACGGCCTTTCAGATTGAGGGCCTTACCAAATCAGCATTTCAACGTAATGATTCAGAGACAATTAGTAAAATTATAGCAGAATTGACAGATCTAATTGATGGAGGTTCCAGCTCTGCTAAAATGGGTGCCATTACAGCGTTGGGGAGTGTGTCAATTGCATTAGGTTCTTTTGCAATTGCATTTTTTCTAAATGACATTATCAAACCTATTTTTGCTACTTTTAATGATACGGACGCAAGAGTTCGTTACTATGCTTGTGAATCACTTTATAATATTGCCAAGATAGCCCGTGGAGAAATCTTATCATATTTTAATGAGATTTTTGATATATTATGCATCTTGGTAACTGATACCGTTTCATCAGTTAAAAATGCTGCTGATATTTTAGATAGACTTATCAAAGATATTGTTAGCGCCAAATCTACAAATTATGTATCAATTTTACAACAACAAGAAAATGCTAATAATGAAATCAAATCGAACGTTGTTGATTCTCAAGGTGTGGCTATTCAAGTTAATCAAATTCAAGATGTTCAAAAAGCCTTTTCCTTACCTCGTTTCATTCCTACATTATTGGAAAGAATGTATACTACGGATCCATTTGCTAAAAAGTTTTTAATAGGATGGATGGAACTATTCGATGACATTCCTTCCTTGGAGTTGATTACTTTTGTACCCAACTTATTGGAGCCACTTATAAAGTTTTTAACGAATAAGTGTCCATCAGATGTGAGAATTGAAACTCAAAATCTTTTGAATAATTTTCTTAAAGAAATTAAATCCATATCGAAGGTGAAGTTTGAAATGAAGAAACAACATATGATTCGCGAATTAAAGAAGAAACGTGCTGAAAGTAAATTGCAAGATCATTCAGCCGAAGGATCAAAGGTTGATTCGAGCCAAAGTCCAGATGATTTATCCAATGAAATCAAGGAAATGCAACTTAAGTCTGCTGATAGCCTGTCTATAAGGTCTAATGATACAACACTTATCCGTAAGAATGAAAATAATGATGAGGCAATCATTGATTCAGATGCTTATTCTGATGATGGCTCTGTTTTCTTGAGCGGTCAGGATATATTCATTGATTTCCCAAAAATTTTTGATATTTTACTATCGTTTCTAAGAGTTCCAAGTGACATTCACACAGGAAAAGTCAACGACTTATCCCTGGAAAGTCATGAAACATATACGGATATTGAATTGACTGTGATTAAGTGGTTGCAAGAAATTTTATTGATGAGTCCTACTAGTTTTGTCAAATACTTACCAGATTGTATATCAGTAACTTTGAAAAACATTTCGATTACTGATACCAACAAAGATTTTGAACTCAGGAATCAATTATTGAAGTTCAACTTATCTCTCCAAGATTTTATTATAAATTTGAATGAGAGAGGAATTCACGGGGATCATAAAAATTTTGAGGACGCCGTATCAGGATTAGGAAGTGATGATGATATTTTGATCAATGTCAATGAAATACATGGGTTAAATAAAGAAGTTTATGAGGAATTTCTTGAAGTATATTTGAATAGAACCTTCCAAGGAATCATGCATGAATGTTTAACTTGTAGCAATGAATTTGCTCGTCTAACCCTGATTGACTGGTTGATATTTTTATATTCTAAAATTCCATCAAGCTTTCTTAAAGCAGTATCAAGTGAGCAGGAGCCAACTGAAGGTAACGATTCTTTTGATTTCACAGCATTGTTGAAGTCGTCTGCCGATGCTAGTAATGAAGTAGTTTTAAAAGTTTTACACTTTTTATCGCAAATATCGGAGACAGATCAAGATTTTTTCAAGGATTTTATGGTCAAGTTAATAAATTTCATAGAGGCCGAGGGTTCAGTTTCACCTTCTCAGCAGGCATCATTATCAAGAAGTAAGATTGAATTCATCATTAGGAAATTGTGTGTTACTTTAAGTTCGGAAAAAATTTATAAAAGTATATCAGAAGTGCTAGCACTGTATGGTACTGAAAAACTAGAATTTTTGAATATGATGGTTGTTACTTTGAATAATATTCTTTTAACTTCACATGAACTAGCTGGATTCCGTAAAAAATTGAAAAATCTTGATGTTTATAAAGTAGAGGATTGGTCTCTATTTGCTACATTATTTCAAAGTTGGTGCCATAGCCCTCCAAGTGCATTATCACTATGTTTGTTCACTTCGAACTATGAACTTGCTTATTTGATCATCAAAAGTTTAGCAGACCTGGAGGTTACATTCCAATTACTTACACAGCTTGATGTCTTGGTACAATTATTGGAAACTCCAATTTTTTTGAAGTTAAGATTACAACTTCTAGAACCAGAGAAAAATCCCCATCTCTATAAGACTCTATACGGGATTTTAATGATTTTACCACAATCCACAACTTTCACAACTTTGAAAAACAGACTCTCTTCAATCTCTTTAGTAAACAATACCAATAACCAAGGATTACCTACTGGTCCTTTAGGTACACCGGTATCCACCCCTGGGGCAGCCTCTACCCCTAACAATCAATTATCCATCAAAAAGAAACGAAACTACGAATTGATTGATAAGTTCACCACGATCCAAGAAGCTCACGATAATTACCATTTGGAAGGTAAACTTAAAGAGTCCTATTACAATGGTTACGCACAACCCGCAAGAAGTAGCGATTCCCAGCTGCAGCTGCAACTGCAACTGCAGCTGCAATTCAGGGATGGTCGTTTATTGAGTTACGGTACGGACAAGCAGTCCACCATCACAAAAAATTTGTTGAACTCAGCTCTGGGAAGCCAAGTATAGTAGTCTAATACATACGCCTTACATCTTACTCTGTTGTGTTTGCAAGTTTACAATTATTGCAAAAAAAAAATAAAAAAAAAAAAAAACACAACCCTAAATCAGTTATTGTAGTGTACGAACCAGACTCTCTAGATACTCCGAGAATTAATCGAATGTTAACCGAACCAAAACAGAAAAATAGAAAAGTGCACTTTTACAGGTTGAGAAGGGGTATTCTGCTATTTCCTCCACCGAGAAACTCCATTTTTGAACTAGAGTTTTTACAATTTAGATAACTATCGTATTGCAAACTCACTTTGTTAGGATATATTTTTGAACTTATATTTTTCACGGCAATTAATTGACTTATGCCAGTGTTACATAAGGTGGACAATAGCATTTCACAACACATGAACGACGCAGTCGACCCTCTTGGAATTGCTACAGAATCCAAACTTTCACACATGAACCAACAACAACAACATCAACATCAACAACATCAACAAGCTCAGGAAGCTCAACAACAGCTGCAAATTCAGCAGCAACATCAACTTCAGCAGCAGCAACACCAAATTCAACACCAGCACTCGAGTCAACAATCACAACACGAGCATCTTGTGCATCCTCATCAACATCCTCACCAGCATCATCACCATCATAGCGATCCTCAAAATACTTTAGCTGCTAATACAGATGTGTCGGTTCCTATGTTTAACGAATTAGACTTGAAATCCAAGGATTCTAAGTATAAAAGATGGTCTCCAAGAATGGATCAATATCTCATGAAACTCCTTTCGGATGTTGTTCATAGTTTCCCAAAAGGGGTAGAATCAAAAATGTCTAAGAAAGCATGGGCATACGTTACTGGTCGCTTAAGAGCAGCAAATCCAGAAACTGTTTATTCAACTTACACTAAATATTCTTGCCAGCAGCATTTAATGCATGTTAACCACCATCGTTATAAAATTTGGTACTCTTTGATGACCCATCAAAAACATCACCCTTCAAATAGTGGGTATACTTATAGATGGAATCCAAATATCGGGAAGTTTCAAATTTTCGAACAAACCTCCGGAATTTTAATTGATGATGACCGTCAAATAAAATCATTACTTTATAGTGATGGTTTATCTTTACCACCACTTAATAATTTGAACAAAGGTAATCTTATCGTTAATGAATTCTTTTTCACCGATAACTTGAAATATATGTCCCTTTATCACAATGAAATTTTACCGTTATTGATAAGATTAGACCCTTTTTTCTATCAAGGATTAGAACAAGTTTACGAGGATATTCCAAGATTCGACTATCCAGAGCAAAATAATGAATACTTCAAGGCTTTAATTCCTGCCAAAAATCCTAGATCTAAATCATCAAGCTCGCCCGGGGTTACCAATGGCTCGAAGAAAAGATCGCACTCTGATATCAGTCTTAAACATCATCAGCAAGTTCCTGTTTCCGGTCCTTCGGCAAGTGAGGTTCAAATGTTTTTAACTCAAGAAAATGGACCAGATCGTAGTAATGAATTGGCAGCACCTGACGATACTGTTGATCCTCTTTTGAAAAGATCAAGAAACACTCCTGATACCTCAGTCAATCAGGTCGCAGATTTTGAAAATGCCTTGGCTAGTGCTGCAATTGCCGCCATAGATTCACCAGCTGTTACAAATGGCCGTGATCCTCCAGTCTATTTCAAGGAACGTAAATGGTTTAACAAACTTATGGCATTGTACAACAGTGATCTTATATCCTCCGATGAAGTATTGACTGTATGTGAAGGGGTGAGAGATGGAAAGATACCCATGTTTATGTTAAATGTATTAGACAATACCTATTACGCTGTTCGTAATGGTGAACCACATGATATTGAAAGTGACGATATACCAGACGCGGAAATCGTGAAGAGAATTCGTCAATTCATGCTTCCTATGACATTTCCTTCTTAGGAAAACCAACCCAACTAACTTTTCTTTCAGTTCTTCTTACCTTCCATATTATGTGTATGGCCATTAATTTTTTTTTTCTTTCTTCTTTTTTGACTTCAATTGTTTCCTACAACTTATTTTTTGTATAATATATAAAAGTGTATTCATTAACTATATTAGTAGAACTAAATTTTAATTAAATGCTGAAATATGCAAAAATATAAAAATAAAATGTAAGTTACAAGAATTGAAAAGAAAATTATTACAAAGAATTGCGTTTGTCCTTGCCTTTAACTCGGAACTGGGTTTCTGTATTTGAGGATTTGAATGATAAGCTGGAATCTTTACTGATGATGGTTTCAGAGTATGATATGCCAGATTGATTATTATGATCTCTTATTGAGGGGATGTTCTGTACGGATCTATTTCGACGTGATTGCTTTGGCTGTGCAACGCTTTGAGGACTTATTGAACTTGATCTGGAAGGCGAAATCACTTTTTCATCGATTCTATCCAAAGGTGATTGTAAATTTAAGTTTCTATTATAGTCTGGCAGATTCCAATTTGAAGAATTAGTTACAGATCTTCCACTTTCCAGTTGTAATGCAGTACTATAAGAGTCTTCAGATCCTGAAAACTTGATGGAACCATGTAACGATCTAATGTCTGCCATTGGATTAGTTTGCATTTCCGTTTGAACTAAATTGGGAGATGGATTATTTACAGGAATAAGTTCAATATGCTCATCTGAACCATGCTTTTGCAAATTCTCCAATAAGCTAAGGGAAGATGCGGAGGTTTGGGATGCACGAGATTCACGTGGTTTGTAAGGTCTGGGTATCTCTAATGCTTGACTTGGCGAACCACTTAAAGCAGAAGGAAAATTGATTGTCGACGGTGATTGATCAATAATTGGTAGTGTTTCTTTTTTTGGGGGTACTGAATCAGGATGAAATTCATTTTTAATAAAACCTGACAACTGCTTTGATAACTCATCCAATCCTTGAAGCATTGAAGTATTAGTGGTTGATTGTGAGCCTCTATTTCTCTCCAGGGTATCCGTTGTTGATTGGGATTGTCTCTTCTTTTCAAATATTTCATTTGTAGATTGAGATTGTCTTTTACTTCCTGAAGCATCAGTTGTGGAGCCCGACCTGCTATGACCTGGCTTAGTTTGCTGAATATTTTCTGCGCTGTTAGATTCAAAACTAACTTGAGGAGGAGTCGAAGCCTTGAAATTAGATTTACCACTGATAGAACTAGAAAGCGTGACGTTCGATCTCATTATTGGCTTCAATTGATAAACATTGGAATTGAATAGAGCCTGTTCGACGTCCTGTAAATGGTTTGGTTTTTTGTATTGAGCAAAGTAGGCAACGTTGAAATCATTGATGTAAAGTGAAGTTGGTGAGCCTGGTTGGTTTTTGGCTTCTGGCAAGTCTGAAGAGGGTCTTTTTGAAACTGACATCGGGTGAGAAGAGTATCTGGAGCTAGAATTATCATACAAAGCATTGTCTTTTGAGGAGCCAGATCTAGGAACAGATGGATTAGAACTATGTTTTCTAATTCTCAATGGACTTTCAAAGGTGTATTGGCTACCAGAAGGGCGTTCAGAAATCATGGCAAGTGGACTAGTTGTACTTTGAGGAGAGTAACTTTCGGTTCTATTGCTTGTTGAAGAAGAAGGATCACCACTTGGAAAGATTTCGAAACCACTTCCAAATATATCTGAGGAGTAACTAATTTGAGGGGAAGGTAAAAATTCTGAAAATAAGGAAGCATTTTGTTGCATTAAATGATCAGTATTCATACTATTATTGGATCCACCTGAGGAGTATTTACTAGAAGAAGTATTTTGATTCAGACTCAGTTTATAGGATTTATTAGTTGGAGGTTTTCTGGAAGAGCGTGAAGATGACGAGCCGGTGTAATCGGTATCCCTTGAGGAAACAGTTGTTGAGGATTGAGAATCTTTAGTTGATCTTCTTTTATTTGGGTTCCATATACCATTTTGTTTTAATCTATATTCAATTTTTGCAGCAACTGTACGACGAAGTAAAATTTCTAGCAAGATTTTTTTCTCAATTTGTTCAACTTCATTTGGACTAAGAATTGCACTTTTCCTTTTTTCATCTGGGTAAATATCATAAAATCTAGGAGGTATATGAGAACGTTGAGGGTTTGAAAAGACTGCTGCTCTATATCTTGCATAAATCATATCATTAATTGGGATCAGGTTAGAAACATTTCTAGTATGCATGAATAAAGTACCCGATTCAGCAGATACTGGTGGGACTAAAGTTGTAGGGTATTCTTTAGATAAATTTTTATCGTTTAATCTATTAGTTGTTTTAACAAAGGTATCAGGTAAAGGAGCCGAGATCACTTTTGGAGGTAAATCTGAAAGAATGAATTCATTATTTTCATCAAGAGTAATTGCCATTTGAGTACCAACTAGATTTGGATTTAATTTAATTAATTGTTTATAATCGTAAAGTTTCATTGAATGAGGTAAGAACTCTTTTAATAAATTATCAACATTATTCTTTAAGAAAAAGTCATCAACATCTTCTTTTGACTGAAATTTTGGAGGAGATTTTGAATCTAATTGAGTATAACTAGATTTTCTTTTAAGGGAAGTTTTACGTTTGACTGGGAAAAGAAATCTAATTTTATCTTTATAGTAATTATTTTTTGATTTTGGTTTATCATTATTTGGAAGTTCTAAAGGAGATATTATTGAAGAAGAAGGAGAAAGATTATCTGAATGATTTAAATTTCTCGAAGGAGTTTGAGGCAGTTTAAATGATGATTTATTTGGGGTTTGGGGTAAATCAGAGCGACGAATAATTTTGTTTCTTCTTTTAATTTTATTTCTATTTCTTAAAGATGCAGATCTTGAAACTATTGAACCAGATCTTTTAAAACGATCCAGTTGATCAATAACCGTTACTATTGGATGATGATCATTTTGAGGACTTGGAGATAATTCAATTGGATTATTACCGGTACCTTTTAACTTTGCCATTTGAAAAGAACGTTCAATTTCTAAATATTTAGGAGACATTGGAGAAATTGGATGATTTAAGGATTGATTTTCATTATCAGATACAAATGGACTTATCAGTTTTTGTTTTGGAGATTTTGAATCATAAAGAATATCAAAAGGATTTGATTCAACTCTTCTATGAGTATAAGAAGGACTTCTCCTTTCTGAAGGAGTTGGAAGTTGTTGCTGAGGTTGCTGATGCTGATGTTGATGTTGATGATGTTGTTGAGGTTGAGGAGAATAAATTTGTTGAGGAGTTGACTGTTGAAAATGTTCATCATCAGTAGAAAGAACTGGACTAAAACCAGGAATCGAATTTATATTTGGATTTGAATGAATGGAGGAGCTATCTCTAAAATAATCCGAGCTAGATCTATTAGATAATTGATGATTATCTAGAGCTCGTATAAGTTGTTCATGAGAATGGGATAAAACTAGGGAGTGATCATCACTTGTTGTCGACATGATATTCCTTGCAGTTTCATAAGAAGCCAGAGAACTTTGATCAATCCTCAGCATTTTTGATTTTAGTTTTCAAAAGGATATACTATTATATTTAAAGGATGATGAATAGTGGATCAAAAAATATACCAAAAAAAGAACACAACAAATAAACTTTTCAAGAGTCTGTGACGATGCAAGTGGCGATGTTTATTACGAGGTTAAAAAGATGTAAGAAGAGGTTAAGGATTGGAACGTGGGAATAACGATTTATTTGAAAAGAAATGGACTAATCAAATAAAATTATAAAAACATTTGTAGTCAAGTAGAAATGCCAAACAAAAAAAATTGAATACAAAAGATGAAAAAGAAATGTATAAAGGAAAAACACAGACAAAAGAATAAAATACAAAAGAAAGAAAAACCAGTAATAAGAGTTCCCACAGAGTATAATGAATCAGGCGAGGAGGTTAGTTAGGGGGGATATTAAAAGAAACGAAAATTAAATGGTTGGGTATAATGTACAAATGCTTGCTTCAGAGAGGTAAAATCAAACAAGTGCCATGCAAACAAAGAGTAAAGTGGGAATCCCAATCATTACGGTTATGGGGAATGATGTTTCACTGCATGTGAGAAGATATACAAACATGAGTTGAATGGTTGATAATTCAAACTAATAATAGTAGTTGGTAGCTACTTGAATAAAAATGGCTGGCTGAAAAAAAGATGCAAACTTTGCAGCATTGTTCTGTTTAGCCAGCACCCTCAGTTGTACGCCCGTACATTCTGATCACACTATACATACATACATACATATATATATATATATATATATATATGCTTATTTCATATATATATCCAATAAAAGAATACAAGAGTACATGAAGTACATATAGAGATAAAGTGTATAAAATACACTTATTTGCAACCAATGTACTTGACTACTGTTATACTACATTCGCACCACGGTAATACTTAGACTATCCTAAGACTCAGTTCCAGCATAACTACTAGACTATCAGCATATGCTCATTTGAATAGATATAACCCCCAATAGATACTCCAATTGATAATCCAATACATCTTCAATTAGTACAAGATTAGGTAGTATTGGTGTATGGAGCTTATCATCTCGTCAAGCTAACAAAACAAAAAAAAAAAAAAAAAAAAAAAAAAAAAAGAGAAAATCGCCAAAAAAACGAAAACAAAAACAAACAAATGCCAGTCTTTACCAATTACTCATAGTATGAACATTCAGTATAACCCAAAACTAGCAGAGCGAATAAGCATACTAACAAAAGTAACGTAAGCGAAAACCTTAAGTAAAAAGCACTAACAAAAAGCACTAACAAAAAGCACTAACAAAAAAAAAAAAAAAAAAAAAAAAAAAAAAAAAAAAAAAAAAAAAAAAAAAAAAAAAAAAAAAAAAAAAAAAAAAAAAAAAAAATTAAATTAGAGCGACCAAAAGGACACACAGGGAAAGAGGAAAAATTCAAAAGTTCAAATCGTTAATACTTTTTTCTTTCTTTTCACTTCTTTTCTTCTTTAATCAAGTAATTCAATTGATATTATAATAATCTAGTCGAAATGGATAAACTCAAAGAAGTATGTTGATTTACAATTATGAAATGGTGTTGTTTTGAGAGTTGGATTGAAATCAACGCCTTTGATTTGATCTTTGATTTACAACACTTGATTTGATTTGATTTGTGATTGCAAGTTTGATAGGAGTCTTTGATCCCTTGGTTGGTTGTTGTTAGGATTGGAACTGGTGTCTGATTGAGTATATATCACTGGATGATCTGTTCTTTCAGAGGTGATGGTTTTTTGTTTGCGTGGCGTTCCCAGGTTATAGTATTGATTTGACACGGGCTTATACAATCATGATTGAATAGTAGTTCGAGCATGATTGCTTTATGATTCGTTGATTTACATTGAATTCAACCAATTGATCGATGTATGGATGATGGGCGTTTGATTCCGGTGAACTGGCTCACAAGTAAAGAACAACATGATAACAGCGGCAATGACAACCAATCAAATTTCAAACAAAAGTTGAATATAATACTAACTCAATTTTTTTTTTATAGAAAATCAGTAACTTAAAATTAGATGCTGAAAAATGGCAAGAAAAATCTGATGAATTAACCGAACGTATTAAGGAATTAGAACAAGAAAATTTGGATAAAGATCATCAAATTCAAGCCTTAACTCGTAAAAATAATGTTTTAGAAGAACAAGTTGAAAAATTAGAAACTGATTTGGATGAAATTAAACAAACTGCTGATGAATCTCATTCTTTAAAAACTTCAAATGAAAATTATACTAAGAAGAATCAAGTCTTGGAAGAAGAATTAGAAGAAGCTGATAAAAACTTAAGAGAAACTACTGAAAAATTAAGAGAAACTGATATTAAAGCTGAACAATTAGAAAGAAAAGTTGCTTCTTTGGAATCTGAAAAAGAAGAATGGGAAAAGAAATTCGAAGATTTAACCCAAACTTATAATAACGCTAAAGCAGAATTAGAAGAAATTAGTCAACAATTAGAAGCTATCTAAGTTATATCTAATTCTCCTCTATATTCTCTGTCTTTTTCTGATTTAAATTCCCCTTTTTTTGCGTTTGTTCGTTTAATCTATATGCCTCGGGCTATTGTCAATCTTACCTAATTCTTATTTTATTTTTTTTGTTTTTTTTTTTTTTAATTTGGTTCTCTTTCCCCATCATTTTACTACCCTTTGAATTATTTAGATATACCAAACAAGAAGATAAGAAATAGTATATACCTATCTTTCTACTCGTAGTTTCTTGTAATTGTTTTGGTGCTTAATATTGTTACTGCAAATCGAAAAAAAAAAAATACCCTAAACTCGTAATTAGATTATTAGTTCAAAAGATCATATTTTTCCTCCCCTTTTGGTTACAAGAAGCAAAAAAGCCTACTTGATCATTAAAGTCCCTTAACTGGTCACGACTATTAGATCTCTTCTTATCTTGACTTTTTCCTTTCTCTTTTTCTCAATTCTAAGTCTAAGTTTCAAATTCTTCTTATTCGTACATTACTTTTCTCTTTATTTTGATTATCCAAAAGGATAAAAGCACTGTGTCCTACGTCAAAAGTCAATTTTTTTTTTTTTGTTCTTTTCTTTTGCTCGAAGGTTTTTTTTTTTTTTTTTTTTTTTTTTTTTTTTTTTTTTTTTTTTTTTTTTTTTTTTTTTTTTTTTTTTTTTTTTTTTTTTTTTTTTTTTTTTTTAGCTTTTTCAAAACCCGAATCTATACTTAATGTCAAGTCATAAGGATCAATGTCACTTCTCGAGAATATAAGGAGACGATTCACTCACCAACTAGAGTCTCATACAGTCGATGATGACTATACAACTCCACCAACTCGATCTCCTTCATCTCATAGTATAACATCATTTCGTTTAAATCCAGAAGTCATTGGCGAATTATCATCAACAAATTCTACAAGAATTCCTTCAATTGCTCCACCTTCTTTCGAACAAGCCCGTGTTGAACACGTGAGTGATCCTTACGATCCGGAGGAAATGGTTCCATCTTATGAATCTTCTCAATTAATTCATGAGCAACAACAACGTGAATTATCTGATTTAAGTCGTCCATTATCTCATTCAATACCAACATCTTCTAATATAACAAGATCTAATTCTTTGGCTCAATTAGCTAATGCAAGAAGTGCATCTCAGTCAAATCTAAGAACTACTTTTATAAATAATTTACATCATAGTCATCAATTACATCAGCTGCATTATCATCACCAACAACAACAGCAACAACAACAACAACAACAACAAAGTAATAGTCGTCCTTCTTCTATACGACGCCTCAATTCAAATCACAGCCTTAGAGATGTTAATCCAGATAATTCAAGTGGCGAAGATTCAAATCATGATATTAATTGGAATCATCAATCCATTCGTAAAAATAATGGTAAAAGATCTTTGAAAAAAATTGGCTTGAAATTTTTAAATGCAAGACAACATTTCTTACTTGCTTGTTGTAGAGATGTTTCTTTGGCTCCTCCTGTTATTGGTTTAATTCAACTGTGGAAGAGATCTTTCTTAGATCAATCCTCAATTAATTTTTCTTCTAATTTATCACCGGCAGACGAAAAAATAATTGCTATAACAACTGCTAGATCTTCAGAACATTTCTTAACCGGTGTTTGGTGCTTGGTAGCTGGCTATCTTCTGTACCAAGTACTTGATGGTTTAATGATTCGTTGGATCGTTACTTATTCAACTGCTGCTGCAATTGTTCGAATGCTATCAATGTCAACTATAATAATTACTATAGAACAATATTTGGTGGCTTCTCTTTCTGCAGAAGGTTATAAATATGGTCTTCATATATGGATTCTAATTAGTTGTTGTCTTACTCTTGCCTACATTGTTCAAAATTTCGTAACTTCTAATTTGGATTTAAAAGGTAAAAGAAGAGCTAGATTTTTCGATTTTTATAATATAGTGGTTTTTGCTGTCGTTCCAATTGGTTTGGCTAGTTTCATAACCATGATTGGTCTACTAAGATCACTTCTTATACTTCGACTCGATATAGAACAACAGAAACTGAAATATGGAAAAAATTAGCTATTATATATATTTATGCATATACCCTTTTTATACCTTATAATTGTATGAGCGGTACGGGTCGTACTCTTCGAACCAAATTAAAAAAAAAAAAAAGAAAGAACAAAAAAAAAAAAAACGAAGATTTTTTTGAAGTTGAAAAATCTCAAAAGCTCGAATTCATCTTCAACCACCGCTAAGTATATCAAGAAAATGGCAGTTCACATCTTTGGTAAGGCCATTAAACATAATGCATTAGTGAGGATAGGGCTTGCTAAAAGAATTTTTGGTGTTGGTTATAACACAGCAGAAAGATTATGTGCCAAAATTGGAATCTATCCTCAAATGAGAATGAATCAATTAAGTGAACCTCAAATCATGGCAATCAACAAAGAATTATCTGAAATGGCGGTTGAAAATGAATTAAAATCTAAGATTTTGAGTGATATCAAATTGAAGAGATCTATTGGTTCTTATGCTGGTCAAAGACATGCAGCTGGTTTACCAGTTCGTGGTCAAAGAACTAGAAATAATGGTTATATCGCTGGTAAATTAAATAGAGTTGATAGAAGATTATAAGATTATTTGATTCTTTTTTCAACAATTTCTTGTACATAAACATTTAATAAAAATTATTTAACGTAATCATTATGCATTTTGGTAAAGTGTATATACATTTTTTAAGTTTTTCTATTTATAAGTAAGGGACATAATCCGAACTAGTTGATTCTCCTCTCCAAATGCTTCTAAGCTTACTCAAAGATTTTTCAGCAGATCTAATACCTAATTTTTGTAAAGATCTAAAGTATAACTCGATTTTCATTTGAGATATATGATCCAAACAATTCAATCCACAAATTAAAATAGAGGAATGACACATCATTAACCTACGATCTTGTAATACCAAATTTTCTGGTTGTGATAATTCATGTTCAAAATTAAAATTAGGATTGTGAAAATCAATATCATAGAAAAAATAACAATAACTTAAAATTGAACTAACAGTTTTTTGAACTAATGGAGAATCAGATGGTAAATTTAAAAAATTTGGATTTCTTAAAAGAACTAAATATAATGCTTGTATATGAATTTTATGAGATAAATCATACCATGAAAAAACAATATCTTTATGATAACCGTAAGCTTCTGGAGGTATTGATAATATACCTGAACCTCTTGGATAAAAAGGATTTTCTTTGGTTACTATAATATCATGTGAGATCAATTTAAATGTATGAGCTTCGTGAAATAAATGAATTAAAAATGCTAAATCAACTGGATCAACCACTTGATCTTTAGATTTTCGAACTTTTAAGGAAACTTTAACAAATTGGATAAATAAAGTTGTAGCTTCAGATGAAAATCCCAAAAATACGTTATAACCATCAGGTAATAAAAAACCTGATTGAATTGCTAAAGGTTTATGACCTTCATATAATACTGGTTTTAAAATATCATCCAATTCATTTTGAGATTGGATTGCTCCACCCAATGGATTAGTTAAAACTGCAATAAATTCAAAAGATGCAAACCAAGTAGTTGCTAAAATAATTGTTGGATTCATTGGTTTATAAATTCCGACATATTTTTGAAATAAATCATTAGCACCTTTCAAATGTGATCTCCAAATACCATTTGGAGTACCAACTGTATCAGTTACTAATAATAAAGATGATAAGATTAAAGGTTCAATATTATCTAAAATTTTATCATGACTTTCAAAAATTGTAGTTAAATTTTTTTGACAAAGACTTGAAAAATGTTTTCTTGCATGACCATCTTTTGGATCTTTAGTAAAGAACCATTCATAATTTGCAGTAATTGAGATGATTGCATGTAATAAAAAAGGAGTTTTAATTGCATGAGTTAATAAAATTTTTGTTAAAAAATGTTTATCACCACTTGGTGATAAAGTCATTAACCATAAAGAATATTTTTCTCTAAATAATTTCAAATAATTTTTAGATCCATCAACAACATCGAAAGCTGATATTAAATCATGAATGATTGAATCATTTTCAAATACATCAGGTTGTGGTTTATCATTATTGAATAAATCTTCAAAATTTACCTCGATTGGATCTTTTGATTCTGGGAATAATTCTTGAACATCCATTGTCATTAAAACATTTAAGCCTTGAGCCAATTCCGAAGCGTCATTAATCAAAACGTCATTAGGTACCATATTATTATTTGAATGATTTAAATTATGATTTGCTGTATGGTGATGATGTGGATGTTGAGGAGGAGAAAAGGGGATATTATTACTTGGAGGAGTTAAATAATTACTTGGGGTTAAACCAGAAAAGTTAAAATGACTTGGATTTGGCAGATGTGCAGTTGATAAACTAATTGGTAAATTTGAATGTCGTATTGGCATATAAGGTTGTTGAGGAGGTGGTAAAGTTGGTAAAGTAGAATGATGGAAAATTTCTGATGAAGTAGGATTTTTTTTAATTGAATCATTTTCATGAAGAATCGGTGGTAATTTATTTAATGAAACAGTTGAAGAATGGGTTGTTAAAGGTAAATTTGGAGGATGAATATTTTCATCTGTATTATGAATTGGTTTTGACTTATGTTGAATGGAGGGACTTTGAATATGATTAGAATGATATTGATATTGATGATTTACCAAAGGTTGTTGATTTAAAGAGCCAAAAGATTGAGTATTTGGAAGTGATTGAGAATGAGGAATTGAAGGAGCATGAGGCATTGACTGATGAATTGACTGATGAATTGAATCTGAATGAGGAAGTATTGAATTAGGGATAGAATTTGAATTTGATCTTGAATGAAGGTTAGGTAATTGAGGAGTTAAATGATTATGAGGTAAATGATTATGAGGTAAATGATTATGAGGTAAATGATTTTGAGGATTTAAATGAGGTAAAGAAGGTAAATGATTTGAATTAGATAAATTTTCATTATTTGAAATTGAAGAAGTATTTGAAGAAGAAATTGAAATTTGATTACCAGAATCAGATTCCAGTTTAATTGGATTTGGAGATGAAGAATTTGATAATTTTGATAAACTTGGAGATTCAAGTTTTTTAGTAGATGATTTAACTTCTTTAATAAGTTTTTGCTCTTCTAATTTTTTCAATTGACTTTTTGATTTATCAGTATAATCTTCATGATTTAACATAATAAATTGAGAATGAACTTGAACCTTCTTTCTTGGTTGAGGAATCTTTGCTTGATAAGTATAAGAACAATTTTTTTGAACTTTACTACAATTTTGACAAATTGGTTTTTGTTCATCACACTTTTTAAAAGAAAAAAGGTATTAATGTTAGTAACTTGATATATTTGCAACTTCAATTAAATATCCTTTTATACATACTTTTATTTTTCTAGACTTACATTCCATACATCCTTTCCTACTATAAGTTCTTTTCTTTATAATGGACATTATACTAAGAGGCTAGTAACTATTGATTAAACTTTTTCAATGAAGAAAATTTTATATTAAAGAAGGAAATGAAAAGCATAAAAAGAGTAAAAAGAATCAAAGCAAACACAGGGAAAACTTTACCACAACCGAAAGTTTTGAACGAAAATGGTAATTCAAAGGGGTTCAAATGGTTAAAATCTCGAGAAATATTGCAGAGACTCGAGTTATTAATATAAATTGTATAGGCAAACGTATGACTTCATAATACAATTACTAAAGAAAATTCCATTTAAAGGGGGATTGGGGAATGAATAAAGATCTATAGTCTCATAATGGTAACAAATGATTCTCTTAGAAACCAAATAAAGGAACAAACAAAAAAAAAAATAAGTTCAAAAAAAAAAAAGTACCTAAAACAAAAGAGAAAAGCAAAAAAAGAATACAAGACAAAAGGACAAAGAAATTGAAAATCTTAATAATACAAATAACAAATGACAACCAAACAACAAAGCTTATAAAGCGGAATGCTATTTGTTTGAGCCAATAAGCTTGGTCATATAAGTATTCTAAACTAAACGTAAAGAATTACCGACCATCGTTTGAACTAGAGAAAGAAAAAAACAAAAAACAAAAAATCAAATAGCATATAAGCTATTCTGGTTGCAAACTTGAAAAATTACTAACAAAACAAAAAAAAAAAAGGTAAAAGAGACTGAAAGCCTACGGAAAATGACTAATTAATTGGGAGCCTGTCAAAATATCTAAATTTGCTTTGTTTTAAAGGCTAAAGACTCATTGGGTTACTTAATTAGGTAAGTCAATTCCAATTAGATGGTGCATCCGTACACATACTCTTAGTAAAAGCACAATAGGATAATTAGTAGAATAACTGCAAATGGTGCATACATCAACTACTGAAAGGACTACGAAATGTAAGGACTACAAAATGTAGGGACAACATAGATGCAAGGATTCAAAAAAGAAGTATATGCAATTGAAAATTTGAAAACTAACCAAATAATTTAATTGAGTTATCATTATCTATTAATTGTGATTGTTCATCAATAGAATCATTGTCAGATTCTTCATCATCAACTTCATTCATATTAACTTTTTGACCTAAAAGGGATGCAAAAAATTCATCAATTTGATCATCATTCCATTTCCAATTATTTTGAGGAGTTTCAAAATTACTAATTGGTTCTTGAATTTGATATCTTAATTTTCTTCCTTTTGAAGCTTTAGTATCAACATTTTTCTTTAATTTATGAGCTTTTTGTGCACTTCTTAATGCATAAGTTAATCCATTTGCTGGATTTGTTGATTGAATTTTTTTATCAACTAAATCATTTAATAAAACTCGATAAAAATCTTCATCATCAAAAATTGAATTTAATTCAACTAATTGATTAATTTTTTGATTTTGATTTGACTCTTTTGGAATATCTGGATTAAAATCTTCTTCTTCTTCTTGTTTGTTTTCTTCTTCTTCTTCTTTAATGAAATTCTTAGTATAATAATTTATAGCTAATGGTTTAACATTTCTACGATTTAATCTTGTTCTTTTAATTAATCTATCCATATCAGATAAATTATTTGAAACTTGTTGTTCAGCATTTTGATTAATTGCTTTAAATTTCCCACTATTAATTGCACTTGATCCTGATGAATTTTGTATCTTGGCTGACCATTTTATAAGTACTGATGATCTATACTTATTTAAAATTGAATCATATTGATTAGTAGTATCAAGATAATTTGATAATTTTCTCTTTTTTGGATTATTAATAATATTTGAAGTTATATGATCCTTTTCATATAATTTATTTCTTAAATTAAATATATTATCTAATAATTCATAACATTTATCACTTGATGATTCAATTAATGATTTAGTTTTATTAGTTGATAATTCTTCAGTCTTAATTGCTTTAAAATTTATTGGTAATGAATTTGAATTAGTTAATGATTTTTGTACCTTTAATCTAGAATCAATTATTGAATCAAATAATTTTTGTTGTTGTAATATAGCAAATCCTTTAATAGAATCATTTGATGTAGATTGTGATAATCTATTAATAATATGTTTACGTTCTTGTGTTAATAAATTTTTTAATTTAGATCTTTTGGCAATAAGATCCTCATCTTCTTGTTCATCCACTTCAGACATTTCAGATTCTTCGTCAGATGAATTGGTTCTTAAAGATTCACCTGAATCACTTTCATTTTCTTCTTTCTCTGCTTCATCATCTTCATCTTCATCATCTTCTACTTCATCTTCTTCTTCACTTGGTTCTGACTCATCGTAAAGCCCTTGCCTGCTGGCAACACTACCTTTATATTTACCACCAAGAGCAACCTTATCGATATTCTTTCTTAATTTTGAATCTCCAACTTTAACATAATGATTCTTAGTTGATTCTTCATCTTCTTCATTTGAATCTACCCCATCATCTTCTTCATTTGGTTGACGAAATTCGTTATCTTCTATATCGAAGTCTGTTTGAGGTTTGCTCAACTCAGCAATCTGTTCTGCCAATGATTTCTTAGCCATCTTGGATACTTTATACGTTTCTTACAGTATTCAATAGTTTGTATTCGATGAGCTCTTCTTAAGACAAAGAGAAAAAAAAAAAAAAAGATGGTTCATCTCATCAAATCAATTTGGTAGTGTCCCTTTGCGATAATTCTGCCAAATAAGTTCCAGTTTACCAAATACATAATATAAGTCCATATATACATATATACATATATAAATAAGATATCTACATGAGATAAGTATATAAATAAATAAGATATCTACATAAATCTGTAATAAAAATACGTAAGATCAATAAATAAACCAAGATACCATTCCCAATCTCTTTTGATGGTCTAGCACCTTCTTTCAAGAACGTATATTTCCTCATATACAATCAGTAGAGAATGATAACATTTCAATACGCAATCCATTCTCCAAATACAACCATAATACACTGCATACCAACTTGAGTATCGTTTATCTCTAGTATTCAAAATGACTTCAATTCCACAAATGCAAAAATGAAAAAAATCAGGAAGGTGTACGGATCTATTTCCAAATGCACGGATGTTTTCTGTTTATTTCGCGTCGGTGCTTTTACTAGTGTGTGAGATCCGAGGGCAGCAGACGAGACCGTGCTTTCCCAGGGTTCAATTGCCTCACTCCAACAGTTTTAGTTTAGGCTTGACTAGAAGATAAGTTGCTAGACATATGATACATCTCCCAGCGTATAGGCTTTCAATTACAAAAATTGGCTGGAGCACCAAAACCTACCGTAACCACAGGCTTAACCTTTAACCATTCAAAAATCTAAGCTCGTACATACAGTTGTATATAATCTATTCTGTCTATCTGATATGGTGGCTATGAGGAAATCTTAGCAACATTGTATACTGGTGGGGCTGTATGCACTACCGAAGGTTCTGACTGGATACTTCCGGCCAGGCTTTTCACTTTTCCTCGCATCGATTGCAGCTGTAGGCACGTGCAATAATGGTTGCACGCGGCGAGTGTTCCGGGGAAGTATTGCAAAGCCACCGGGCAGAATCCCCCCCCCCC